>JAYMSW010000266.1:0-25868 GCA_036897725.1 Erodium texanum
TTCCGGGTGTTCCAGCCATAAAATGGGATTTTTGCCGTTTGGGTTCGGGGGAAGAATGTGCATAAGCCTGAACCTAACCATGATGCAGTACAGGGTTGTGCTGACTCTAATCCTGTCTCGATTTTCTTTTTCGATCTGCCAAACATACAGGCATTCTCCTTACACTTCTCACCCTCAAACCTGCACACGGCATGCCTCTAGTCGTGCAACCTATTCTCTCCGTTCCAAAATAAATGTTAAAAAAAAAAACTTCTAAATATGTAACATTTAATGAACTATTCCATGCCAGAATTTTATAATAAATCAATCCTTGCACCATTTTTCTTATGTGCCATTGATGCAAGTTCCAAGTTCATCAATGGCAACAAATTGGTGAGTTTATTGTTGATAAAATGGACCTTAGAAAATAGGCAAGCTTGGTGGGAATCGAACGTGCATCCACCGTCGCTCGTATGATGACAAGTGACTCCACCCGATCTCATCGAGCAAAGAGAGCTTCAGTTCATAAAACTTCTTCTTGGGAAGCTCACCATCCTCTTGAATAATATCATTCAATACCTAAACAATCGAATAACAGATGAGTAAATGATCAATTCATCGTGATTTTGTGAGATTTTTTTTTTCAGGACTCAAGAGTAAGAACTTGTAATTGTAATGTTTCCAGGATATTTAGAGACTAAAATTACCTTCAAAGCCGATCCGAGCCGACCAGAGCGTTTCTCATGAAGCACTAACAAAGTGCCGTGCTTGGAGGACTTCAAATCGACCCATTTCTTTATTTCTTTGAAGTTCTCATTGAACAAATCTGGTTGGGTTGAAGTGTCTGGTTTGGATTGATCCGTGGCAGTGTCTGAAGCTTTTGTGCCTTCATTATTCTGCTACAATAGGTGTTTAAATTGATGAGAATACAACCAAATCAATAATTATTCCACTAAAACACAGTTTATTTATTCATTTTGAAAATAAAAGTATTCATGCATGAACAAATCTCATTCATCATTGGAGAAGTAGCTACGTATATATTACCATAATGAGGTCATAAATATATTTTCATGACTTGTGAATTTTCATGTATGAATATATTTACTCATAAACCTAGGATTAAAGAAGATTTCAGTACTTATGGTATATGATGACTGTTGATATAATGGAGAAAATTAATAAATTAACCGTGTATACAGCTATATTTACCATTACGAATTCAATCTCTGCAAGTGCAAGACCTTTCTTGTAGAGTGCTTCTACCAACTGGTCACGAGTAGTTTCCATTTTCTTCTTAGTTTTCTACCCCCCAAAATAGTCAACAATAATCAGTCCAATAATCATACAGAGATCATATAAGAGAACAGTACAAAAATTAGCAAAATATGAACCTCTGCCTCCTCTTCGTCTGGGTCGTTTTTAAGTGCAAAATACTTTGCTAGCTCATCTCTGTCAATGCTGTCGATTACATCGTTTGCTGCACCAATGATCTGCAAAGCAACACACAATAAGTAGAGTGAATCATCATCAGTTTGGGCTCAGTAGAAGACCTTGCCTTCTATGTAGAGAAGCAAAAGTAGATAAAGAACATTTACATTAACGGCAACTAAACAATAAATCAAATTAGGATTTTATTTGATATTAATAACAACTCTTGGGCACATAAAAATGCACACGGATCTCACTAGGGTCTTGAGAGGAAACAACCTTTTGCACTATCAGAATGGTCAAAACTCAAAAATCCTAATAGCAACAGTAGGCAACTAGAGCATAGTAATTTACCATTTATTTAAAAATGATTCTCAGAATTAACATATAAGCTAAAAGTGTATTCATATAGCCTTCGTGAGAAAACTTACCTCTTCATTATAGCTTACTTTGTTCTCAACACTATTCCGAGACTGCAAACCATCTAGGATCTTCACGAGTAATGGAGTGTATTTTGGGTACTCGGACTGTCAGTAAACAGACAATAAAGATTTCAGCTGCTTACACAAAATGAGGAAATCATATTCTAAAATCTTATGTATTAATTCACAGCCAACAAGCATCTGCAGATGAATTATAGCTTTTTTAGATGAAATGTAAAAAAAAGGAAGTGAAACTTAGGAAGATAAAAAAAATGCAATGAGAAATTTATATCATGATTAACAATTGGTGATATTTAGGAAAGGTAGCTCAAATTGTTCTGAAACTAGACAGCGCTTTATACATTCCAAGGATTGTAAGAGACAGATCATCAAAAAAAGTTGATTTAGAAGATCATGTCAACAGTCAACTAGATATTAACGGAGGCAATACTAGAAGAAACTAAACCAGCAATACTCTTGCCAACTGAAGGAATATTATGTGGCCTACATGATTTTTTTTAACGTATGCAGTGTGGTAAGCTTTAACATGATGAAAGAAACACCAAAATCAGAATGTTTATATTATATATTTCTTAACCTTGAAAGAGGTGGATAGCTTTGTCCACTCTGTGCGTTCCTCTTCGACGTCTTGCTTTAAGCTTGCCAAGAATTTTATCTTTGCATCTCGAACCTGATTTTCAAGCAGGCACCAGTATCAAATATATCAAGTTCGTATAGAGTTTATCAATAATAATACCTGAAAAATTATCAGCACCTACAAGCTTCCACTAAAAGGTTCGCTAAAAATCACACCATCCCCAAGAAATGCAAGGAATGGGAACAATATTCACAAGATTTACAACTTGTACGACAAAATGCGTAGTGTTGCTTGTTCTAAATACCTCCTCTTCTAGGCGTTCAGACAAAGCTTTAGTTGAATTAGGAGAACCTTTGCCCTTGTCCTCGTCTTGCTGGCAAACAAATCATATCATCATGAATGAATTAGAGACAGTAAACAAGACGTATATTAAAATAACTTCAGCTCAGCATTTTAGCCTCACAATCACATAATGTTACTGAAGAATAATGCAAAATGACTTAGAGGGGAAGGAAATGTCAGGTATATTATTTATACCTTGGGTGGTGGAACGATATAAGAAATAGGATATTTGGCAGGATTCTTTCTTGGATTTTTCCCCTCTTCCTGACCGGCAAAAGATAGTCTTCCATATGATATCACTCCATGCAGAACGGAGCCTTGTGGACAATTCTGCAAAAGTTTCATATATTATACTATTTAAGACCTCCACAGAGATATATGGAAACAAACAACAAGAAAAAATAAAGTAGAGGAATGAATAACCTTTGGGAGCTTGTCTTTGGATGGTGGGGCCAAATAAAATGCTTCCTTTAGTCTATAGGAGAATGACAATGGTTAAATTCATGAAGGTTTTCAAGACTTTTAGGAAACAACACATGGAAACCAAAGAAACAAATCAAGAAGGTAAAAACGAACCCCGGAATTAAAAGTGAGGATTTATATGCGCCATTACCCATCACAGGGCCATCTGGTTGAGAGAAAAAGCTCAAATTAATGACATCCTGCGTAATAGGAAAACCATTATGATTTATGAGCATTTAACAGACATCTTCAACGATATGAAATTGATAACATGATCTCCAATAAAATCAAAATTAATTTTCAGTCAAAAATAATATACTAGCAGATATTTATTCAGAAAATTGAAACTCAGGCACAATATTCACCTTGTCCTCCAATTTTTTCTCAATGAACAAAACCAATTGTTTCATTTTCTCCAGACACTGCATGTTGTCATGCCTGTAACATGATAATAACCATGAGAGAAATTTTTTATTGGTTCAGGAAACAATTAAACTCCATGTAATAAGCAGTGGAATAGAAAACTAGAAAAGGATGTTTCAACTTTTTTATATGGGAAATATTTATCATGGGATACATTACGTAGAAACCTAAACCTTTATTTCATAGAAGCAGTACTAGGCAAATACATGGTGGTAAAATTGAGTGTTCAAGATAAAGTAGCTTTGTAGTGGTAGTAAGGTTTGATAATGTAAATAAACATTACCTAAGATACAGCTGTAAATTGTATTCTCCTTTGGGAAGTTTTGTAGATTTTGGATAGACATCACCCGTTGCATATACACGCTAGAACACACAAACGCAAAAAAAAAAAAGGGAGTCAATGCCACATATTAAAGAGAAGATGAGGTGAATGTCCATTGAGTGACTTGAGTATAGAAGTGCACATTTCATTCTTTACTACAGTACTGCATTCTAGAACTCTATTTATAATATTTGAGTAAATTAACCTAAATGTTGAAGTACCTTGTTTGCATCAGAAATTACGTAAAATTGAGACTCAAATTTGGTGTCATATACACGATTGTTAAGCAATGGAATCTGAGGTTTAACACTTGCTCCATCTTCCAATTTGAACTTGTATCTGCAGAATCAGAACCAAAGCTATACATTACTAGAAAGTAAAGGGGATGGCAGCAAATAAACAAAAATAAATTATGCTTACGTTAATGTCAGTGCCAGTATTTGTTTTCCTGAGGGTAATTTGTCACGTTCAGATGGAAGAGTACTAAGTTTAGCTTCAATTGGCCGATATGGAATTCTTATCTATGGAATGCCATCAAGTGAAGGTGTAAGATGCTTAAAAGACATACATGAGACCGGGCCATAACACATGATTGAAATTTGAAAAGAAAACACATGATTCGCATCCTTATTCACCTTATTTAAGATTGCAGCAGGGGCGAGTCTCTCAGATGCCAGCAAAGCTTCAGCATTGATTCTGACGGGGGCTTCACTTCCATCAAGTATTATATCTTCTTTCTTGATGTCAATCCCATGAAAGGCAACCTAAGATAATTATCATACATATCCACATGTAAGTGTCCAATATGAAGGAAGTTTCACTGAAATGGATCCAAAGACTATTGTCTTGCATAATGAATCATGCACGTCACAATTAGCATCAATGCAGAAGCCTTGGTGATTGCTCCAAAAAAAAATGCATATAACCTAGGTAGAAAAGTAACAATCTATTTTACCACGGTGAAACTTTTGGACCTCAAACAGATGAGTATTGAAAATGGAGTCAACACTTGAAATATTAAAAGTAATTTAACAATATAAGTTGAACCGGTTTGCACAGGATTCAGAGAGCAACACACTGACCTTTTACAAAGAAAGAACACACATTAAGGACAGAGAAACCTTAAGCGGATAGATTTTCATGGGTAACCTATATGTGATTAAGCATGTATATTCATTATCAAATGTTCACATTACTGGTGCACTCCTGTCTAGATGAAATCGAAAGAAGTGAACATGCTACCTCAAAATCTACAATAGTACTTTCACGACTCCCTATGCCACTCGACCAAAACTGAGCTATAGCTAACTCCATTGTCTGGCCACCCACCACAGGGAATGCAAAGCTTTTGGCAGTTGGAGACGAAAAGGATACCAACACTTTCCCACTTCATTGGCCGTTGCAGAGGACAAATCTACATATCGCAAACATGTTAATTCAGATTTGGATAATCATAAATTCATAAGTAAATTCTCACCGAATACAGTACCTGAACTGTGTCAATAAAAAATCTTCTTGTAGTATCAAACCCTGATGTTCGCATGGTTGCCTCAACCCAAGTAGCCCCACGTGGCACCTCAATAAATCTCCGTTCTATTAGGCCTGTTGAAGTAGTTAATACAAAAAAAAAACAAATTAAGATTCATAACTTAGATTGCTAGACAAATGAATACCATGTTTGATTTGGACGGCCTCAGTGCAATCATCTTGATGACTAAATTTTAACAATGGGGTAGAGAATAAGAATCATGAAAGAACATGACATTGCAGTTTAATTTTGCAAGTACTATGTGTGTGTCATCAAAACAAGCATGACTTCATGAATCTGAGGGCCTTTAAAATCTCAAGGGCAACAGAAGTCACTCACAATGAACATAGCACTTAAGTTTCATTTCACTTTGCATTCCAATTGCAGCAGAACAACCATTGAACACAAGATAGGTATTACTACATATCATAATGTTAATTGAAGGTCAGAAAAGTAACCTGGTAAAAATGACATCCCTGAAAATGAAATTAGTGCAGGTCGATTCACAACGGCCACAGGCTTTGTTATGGTAACAGGAATTCTGAAAAGAGGGCCACGCCAAGGTGCTTTACTATCAATCCCATGGACTTCATAATAGTGCAAACCAGCACTGAGATGAGAAGGATCCACAACTATGCTGGAGAGAAAGGGAAAAAAAGAACTTGTAAATTGATGACAGGATAAACGCTCCAATATTAGAAAGTAAGGTTGCCAATCAGAATAAAATATATAAATATAACAATATACACTATCAGTATTTGCCTATTTGGTATGATATTTTTTTCATTTCCTGCTAATATGGCCCAAACAAATAGCAAAAGAGAAGAGTGAAGTCCTGAAATAAACAGAACAAAAATCTAACAAACGGACAGCATATCAGATTGCAGCCATTAAGGAGCTAAAACTAATCAAGTATAATGCTGGCCAAGTCATTCTGGCAGAACTTTTTTCCAAGGAAATTTCTGATACAGGAAAAAAAAAAACATCAATAGAATTTGAATATGTAACTTTCTCAGTTCTACTGTTGTGCTAAATATCATTTCAGTCCTTGCTTCGGGTCACACTAATGCACGCAACACGTACATGTGTATGAACAAACGGAATCATGGATCTGACCCACTGGACTGTAATTAATCATCACCATCATTGTGATAAGACTAAGTAATTTAACATGGTTGAACTCAAGCTAACCAGTCATTATCAGGATTTGGAAAATTTAGGTACTTTGGCTTACATAGCTGAGTGATGGCATTTAATAAGATGCAGGGTTCAAGGTGGCAGCATGTTTTAATGAATACTTAAATGTATTATGCATGCATTAAAATAACTGAATGGGTAATATCATTGATCTGGGGCACTAGATTGTGATTAATCATCACCATTGTGACAAGACTAAGTAATTTAACACGGTTCAACCCAAGCTACCCAGTCATTATCAGGATTTGGAAAATTTAGTTACTTTGGCTTACATAGCTGAGTGATGGCATTTAATAAGATGCAGGGTTCAAGGTGGCAGCATGTTTTTAAAAAAATACTTAAATGTATTATGCATGCATTAAAATAACTGAATATGTGATATCATTGCAATGCGAGCTCAGGATACTGAAAGTAAAAAAAAAAAAAAAAAGGTCATGACAAATGATACTGCCAACTCCATAACTTAACTGACTTGAGGGAAGAAAATGAAGAAAAAAAAGGTGATGTGGGAATGGAACTTAGACAGTCTACAAAAAGAATACATGAGTACTCATAAGTAAAATGAAACTAAGAAGTATTTGGAACTAACTTGAAGCTACGACCATTGTTCGCAAGGAGCAGATATTCAGGGGCTCTGACAACAGATTTATCACTGGAACGTAACTCAATACACTCCTCAAAAGGAACCAGTTCTTCTAGATTACTTGCACCTTCATGAAACTTTGGTTCAACTTGTACTGTCCACTGTTAAGAACATTACATCAACTACAGTACAAATTTTAAGATAGAAAGGAAACTACTCACATCAAAACAGATATTCATAATTGAATATATACATAATGCAGATAGGATAAAACTCCAATCAAAATGAGTATGTACATCATACACAGAAATCAAACATTAAAACTGGAACATTAAAGTTTCATATGATCTGGCTCTATACACATAATTCATAATTTGTAAGTTTATAGATGTGCATGTGAAGTTGAAATTGAAACTTTTGCTTTTATTTGGATCGGTCAATAAAATCAAAATTATGCAGAAGCTATAATATAAAAGTAACAGATGGCAGAATTTTAGGATGAGAGAGGAACTATGGTAGTCATTTCAGCATATAATAATGTTGTACAAGAAAGAAGAGAACATAAACTAAATAATACAAAAAAAATTGGAAAGCAACCATAACAGCACAAATATAAAGGGGGTCACTAATACAAACTCATCGCACTTCACTCCCAGAAAACTGGCTCACAAATTTTTAGAGATAACACACAATTCCTTACCTCAGTTGATTGTTTGCAAGCACCAGCCTCTCTTAGGTAGATCCCCCGTGATGTAGGAGCTGCAATGAAAATGCATTACAAAATCTTATTCACTGACCAAACAATATGAGTCACTAAACACAGTTCATTCTAATCAACCTTATGTCACTCAAAGTACATGCATTAGCACAAAATCTAATTGAGAAAAACTGAACCCAATGTCAGAGGAAATCCCCATTAGTTACAACTTTCAAGGCGTATATAAGTAGTTTACAAAGATATTCATAAATGCCAAATTCAGGCTAATAACTTTTCAGTAAGCTCAAGACAGATATATAGCTAGAATAAGGAGAGAGGAGTATTGAGTTGGTAAGGAAAACAAACTTACATGGTTTTCCAGACTGATTTATATTTAGTTGGTAACTAACAGATGGAACATCGCGAGATTTCTTTATGTATTCAAGAGCCCTGTTGACAATGAACTCTCAAAATGAATTTCAACTGTACAAAAGTTTAAGCCAATTTGTTACAAGTTAAGAAGTATAAGAGGGTTAGAGCACAGAATCTAACTTGTCAACTTGCATGAGCCCTTGCCCAGCCGATAGTTTATCTTCTGGCAATTCACCTACAGGAACAGATGTATTTTCAAGAGCCTTCCTAACACTGTAGGGACTCACGGGAATACCTTCGGCCTGCATAGAAAACATCACATATGAAACAAAATATTGATCAGAAGCAAAGATAACACTGGCAAATGCCATTGACATCAAATGGACACAACAGAGTACAGTATCGCATATCAAAAGTTAAGTACCTTCATTGCACTAACAATTAATGCAATTCCTCCACATGCAGATGGAGATGCCATTGATGTTCCATTCATAAGCATGCGTCCTTGAAGAGTCCATGTAGGGACAGGAGCAACAGCCCCACCAGGAGCACTGACACAGACTCCAAGATCTCCATCAACTGTTGGCCCCCGGCTAGACCTGCACCGATTTCGACCGGTTTAGGACAAGTGACACAACGAAAGGGTTAATGGTCTAAGAGCAAAGTCAAAATACCAACTTACCATGTATATTCAAGCCCTTCAGAGGGAGGTTCGACCAGACAATGAGCACCAGCAGCCATTGCAGGAGAGACATAAGCACCAACCCCTATAATGCTTGAAGATGTACCGCCAGGTGCACCCACAGTGCTTAATGCCGGCCCACTATTACCAGCACTACTCACAAATATTAGACGATGCTTATTGACCACCTACATATAGCCAATGGTGGCATTCTTAGCAATAAGCATAAAAGAAGAGACATTAACAGAGAACAATAACTAACAATAACCAGCTGTACAAGCTCAAAAATAAAATGAATCTGAAATTGATACCTCATTGACAAGGTCAACAAAACGCCCGTAGTCTGGCAACAATGAAGGTTCTCCATAACTCATGTTGATGAGATCACATTTGTGCTGTGCAAGAAACATAATAGTGATAATTAAGATGCAGCATGTTTAAGGATGGGAGTTTTTAAGGACGCATAAACATAGAATACATGTCCAAGAAACCAGTAAGAGAAATCAGACAAAAGTACAATCACACACAATCATCAATAACATATCTAAGTCCAAATATCCCATGCAGAAACAGGTTTAACTACCCACCTCCACAGCAGCTATGAGTGCTCTTGTCAAGCCAGTTCCAGTTTCCATTGAACCTAAGCGTGCATCACCAATTTTACAGGATATTACTTGTGCTCCGGGTGCTATTCCATTCAATAAGGGCTCCTAACGACATTCACATGCTTTCAATGATAAACAACTCTACGGTATTGAAAGTGAAACAAACAGACTAAGGTGAAGTTAAATAGTAATACCTCTGGATGGAAAGCTGTGGCAATACCAGCCACATGAGTGCCATGGGGAGAGCAATCTGTTACTATACTCAAGATATTACCTTCATCATACACATTGACAACAAACGAACAGGCATCTAGCTTGCTAAACACACCAAACTTTCTCTCAATCCTGAAAGGGAATTCCGGTAGAGTTAATGAGCCATTCACATGAGTAGGAGAGAGAATCTCCATAGCCTCAAAAGGGTTTATTACAATCAAAGTAAGTAATAAAATGTATTTCAAATGTTCAAATAGAACCATGCATCCAAAACTTCAGAAGACAAGTTAACGACATGTATGTATGAACTCAGAGAGTGTTCATGTGAAGTGCATACTATAACTCAAATTGATGTAATCAATTTATGCTAATTGCTTCTATTTTATACTTTGAGCTTCTGTTTTATACATCAAGTTCCTCTTAACTCTTTTTTTTTACTTGTATTTATCTATATTCCAACTACCCATTAAAGACATATATACAAGCACAAATTTAGCCCTTTAATAAGCAGTTTTTTTTTTTTGCTATTTAATTTTGAATTGGTGAAAGCTATGGCTACCCAATTCATTACCCAATTATCATTATCTCGGCAGCTGTTCACAAATACCTTGACACTGAAAAACAGAAAACGAACTGTACAGAAAAGGGCATTTCACCCCTTCAACACAAGATGGATTATGTATACATACGTGTATGCCATTTTTCCAACAACATCCTACCATTCCAAGGATTAAGAACTCCTTAACAACATAACAATCATGCTACCATACCTATAATTAGTTAGGGGTACAAAGTCAGCAAGTTTCCCACTATCTGGATCATCCTCCAAAGTCTGTGTATCAAGAGCAACCCTCCACACTTCTCCATCATGCCATACAACAGCATCTATGACAGGTCCCTTGTCATCATAGCTCTGAAACAAAACAAAACAAAAACAATTACTTCCCCGAAAAAAAACATTAAGAACTAGTATAGCGCAGTTGGTACCCACATCAGCTTGTTTTCGTAGTATATCAACTCTGCTTTGGAGGTCTTCTCGGCACTTTTTCAAGTTTGTATCTTCCACTTTCTTGTGTTTCTGAGAGAAGGTGTATTACAACAGTTCATATCGGGCGGAGTTAATAAAACATGCGACCCAAGCACATCAGTATTTGTTATTAATGTATGTACAGGATAGCTGGAACTCTCAAATACACATACATAAAAGTGTAAACACATCAAATTAGCAATCTTCGCTATTGTGCCCAAACACAATACACATCAGACCATCCGATACACTAATGTAAACTGAAAGGAAATAGTCTCCATGTAAGAAAAATGCAATTTGGTACATATGATGTGAGAACTGAAGTTGGACAGCACATGGATTAAACATCACCAACACATTATCAAAACCACAGGAAAATTGGTTTTTATCATAACAACGGAATGAGATTCAATGTTTTTATAGTTTATTTTGCTTGTTACAAATGAAGACAAAAGGCTTCAATGAGATTTGTGTAATTTGAGAACAAACAGGTGGGTAAGCAAGAAATATATGAGAAGCATTTAGACCAACCTGATCAAATTTATCAAGATTGTTCACAGCCTTAGCAATTTCTTCCTGGTTTTTTTCATCCCACTTTTTCCTTCTTTCTTTCTGTTGATAAAACATATAAACAGTAAGGGAATTTCTTGTGTATCCACCAAATGATATGAAAGGAAAAACTGTTCCAAGGATTCTAATAATTATAATGAGGGTAATATGTACCTTTAGTCTGGAAGTCAGTGTGCTCGTAAATAGCTCATACACCAATTTATAACCAACATGCCAATCACCGGAAGGATTTTTCCAAGAAGAATTTACAGCCAAGGAAGCTCCTGTTTGGAACAGTAAAATAAAGTTCTATTGGAAATTTGTTATGTTGATGGGAAAATTGATGGGAAATTACACAAGCAACCTATAAAAAAAATAAGTTGGCAGTAAAAGGAACAGCAAATAACAAGAAGAGCCTGTTTATCAATTCATGCATTTTATGGAAACAAATACATATGCAACTATGGTCAATGTAATATCAACCAGTAAGATTTTTCCACTTGTTTCAGTGAGTAGAAGCAAGGACCAGACAAACTAAGTGGAGTCTAATAAATAAAGATCACTTGCACCAGTCATAATAATCCATTACATAATATTTTAGAAGTTCATGCATAACTATACAAGCTTCAGCATTTCAACACAAACCTGAAGCACCAAGAATACAACCATCTGCATCAGCCTTGACGACCTTGGAGGTATCAACATCTCCACTTCCAGTACTGCAAAAGATTACTCTGGTTACAGTAATTTTGGAATATATCTTTAAGGAGTTTTAAAGTGCCAACTAAGAGACTATGTAGTTTGGGGCATACCAGTCAAGTACATCTAAGATTTTAGGCTTCCCGTCTGAAGTAACTTGTAATCCATCAGCAGCTGGGTCTACACCGGAGTCTGTTAACCAGAAAAGGACCAAAGATCACATACATAACCCCCCACGTATAAGGATATTACACTTCAGAGTTTTGGAATACAAAGAAATCAATTGAACAACAAACACTCCAACAACAACTGTCAACCAATTAGCTTAATTCTTCGTTGTTATTTTATCTTTGTTTCTCATCAGCCAGACAACAGTACTACAACAATGCTACAGAAGATAGTTCTAGAAAATGCAATAAGTTTCCATTGCAGTTTTTCTCTCTTTTCCCATCACCCAATCAGTAATCGAAAATGCAAAAGTGAAATTGAATCATTGAATCAGAAATGCTGATAAAAAATTTAAAAAAAGGTGAATCATTAAACAAACAGATAGGACCACTGATTCAACACTGAATACTCCAGCAACATCACAATTCAACCAGTTAGCTCAAGTCTCGATTGCATATTTCTTTTCTTTTCCCATCAGCCAAAGAGTACCACAAAATGCAAAACCGACATCGAACCACTAAATCACTAAGAAAAAGAGAAATCGAATCATTAACCAATCACATACTACCAAAGTCAACCAAGAACTTCCAACCTCAATCCACAATCATCCCTCCTCTGTTCCATTTCTTCATCATTTTCTCACCAACCGAAGCCAGTCAATCCCTACAATCAAGCAAAACAGAACCAAATCTCTTACCAAAGATCGCGATAACGGCGCCGCGCCCGTCGTACTCCGGATGAGCCTCAATAAACCGATCGGCGCCGATCTCCTTCTTCGGCATGAGAGACGCCAGAAACGTCGACTGGTTCAACTTGAAGCCGCGGATGCAGCCGTTTCCGTCGCCAGGAGAGGTCGCGTCGACAGCGGAAGAAGAACCAGGCATTGCCCTAATCTCGCACCTTCTTCTTCCTCCTACGAAACCGCCTCCTCTAGAGCTCCGTCTCGCGCTCAACCTCTTGGGCCTGATGAGAAGCAGAGAGTGAGAGAATAGATATGACGGAGAAAGTGACGATGATTGCGCAGCTTTATATAGCAATAATGGGCCTTGCATTGTAAAAAGAGAAAGAAGATGATAGAGACTTGTTTGAGGGGTGTTTTGGTAAATTTGAGTGGAGGGTGCGTCGGCGGGAGAGGCGGAGGAGTCGCCGGATAAAGGTGGGGAGGTTTGTTTTAAAGGGACTATTGTGGGTGTGGTGGTAGTTTTGGTTGGTTGTGGTTCCGGCTGAGTGGCTTATGTTTTGTTGTGAAATTACAAAATTGGGCTTGCCTTGAAATGGTATTATCTATCTTGTGTGGTGGGCCTTGCTGGGTGTTGTTGGAGGACAATAGAAAAATGAAATTTTCTGTTTTTTCTTTGTTTTTAATCCATAAATGGTGTAATAAAAAATTATTATTATTTCAATATTTATGTAAGTCATTCAATGATGGAACATAATATTGAGATGGCAGATTTATGAGGTTAATACATAGCTCACATACTATCAAATAGAAAAACAAAGACAAAAATAGATATTAAACATATTTTAACACTAACAAGCACAATTCGGGTATCTATCGTAACATAGGATAACTCAATACATAATTATGAACAACGATACCGTTGTTATGAGTCGAACTCCTGTCTCATAGACTCGAGTTTAAGTGTTTAACTAAGAAAATTTATTTAAATCCAACTTCTAACGAGTATATTTTTTATTTGTTTGGGGTTGAGTTGAAAAATATATAAGTTACTTTATACTATTTAACTTAGGGATCTTGTGAATTTTTAATTGAGTAAAAATAAATGAGTTCGAACTTAATTTAATTAAATAATCGTATAATATATTATATAAAATACTTAAACCGAATAACTAGTATGTATAAAACCATCTGGGCTTTTTCTCTCTTGATTTTTAGATATAGAAGAGCATAAAATGCATAAATTATCATATTTTTATGTTAAGACGTCTGATTTATCTACAAGCTTAACACATACTTTTAAAAGCAAGAAAGAGAATCGTATATTTACGGAACACGTGGGTCTAATCAAGACAATATTATACTCTCTTTTTTTAGAAGTTGTCGTCAATTTTATATATCTACCGTAAGATATACATATTATCTGTTGACGTTTAAAGTAAAAGCTCTTACAAACCAAAACTTAATGGAAATATAATTCCAGCAGTCAGCTTCTTATAGAGTATAGCTCGCGTACCGTTTAGTGTCTAGACCTAAGTGAAAGGACTTGCAAACGCATTGAAATGCACATTTAAGCAGACTAACGTCTGTGACTATGTCAACCAACGTTGCTAACTTATTAACTAAAAATAGGAAAAACACAACTAACAACTAAAACACAGCAGCTAACAAACAACTCAAACAAAGGTTTCATCTGGGCGAAACTTCAACGAAACAACTAACTCTCGGGCAAGGCGATGACGGATCTGACAAGACCGACGGATCAGAATAAAGTTGAGCGATAGCCTGATTAAATAAAAAAAAAAGAGAAAGGCTAAATAGCATGAATTGGAGTTGTATAATATCGAAAAGGAGTGAAAAGGGTTCGAATTGTATATAGAATATGTTTAATCAAGACAATATTATACTTATTTATTTCTCATAATGGTCAATACTGTATTTTAATTTAATTAAAATGTTACTTATTATTTATAGTCTAGTTGAATTGAACTCAAATTTGAGGTTGATACATTGGATTCTTGTACAAGCATGGTTAGTTAGTTATTATAAGCTAGTATTGATTTTTATGGGCAAATGGGATTATTTTATGATCAACCTCAATGATGAAATGAAACCGAAGTTTGTATAATATGTCAATGATGAATTTAAACAATGTATAATATATATTTCATGATAACTGGCATAAAAACACTTATTTTATGATGAGAAAAATAATAATTATTCGGATGCAATTATTGTATCATAACTTCTATTTTGTTAAATCACTTTTAAAGTATAACGCGGGTAAAATAGCATGCAAAAATCAAAATGGAAAAAGCCATAGAGAAATATTTAGGATGTGTGAAGCAAAATTTGTAAGAGTTTAATTTAGTTGAAGAATTGAATCTAGATTCGATCGAATTTAAATGGTTAATCTCGAGTACAACTGAAAATAAATATTTGTATTCAAATTAATTTGATTCAATTAGTTTAATTTGCACTAACAAACTATCAATACATGAGTCTTTCCTAACACGGTAGTCAATAGAATTGTTTTCTCTTTTAACCATAAATGTTCGAATTTTGATAGGTATAAATAAATGTCAGTTGTATCTGGTTTTGTTAGGACAAGACCACTGAGGGTGTGCCGACCAGTGTATCTCGTCGACACTGGTGCTGGAGAGTCGCTAGCACTAGTTGGTACCAGTACTGACCCAACACCCTCCCTCCGTGGGGAGAAGATGTCAACAGCACGTAGACCCAACGCGATGACCAATCGTCAACCTCTCTTTCACTCACTCCCCCCTTCTCTGATTTTTCAATAATAATAATAAAATATTTAAAATAAGTTAGTATTGATGCCATAGCACCAACCTATTGACCTTGTTTTTTCCCGACATCAGTGCTCAGACCACACATTGACCCCACTTGTGTCGACATGGCAGAGCTAATACCAATATTGCTATAAACTTGTCTTTATGTATTTATTGTATGTCATATTAACTACAGCAATATAGTGTGTATTGACCAAAAAAAATAGGTTCGAGCTTTACTCTTAAAGGAACTCATTCTGACCAGTAGGAACCGAGTCTGTCTCGACTATGACAGATGATCCAAATATTTAACAAAAACGAGAGTGACCAACTCGTCAAAAGCCCAACACATATACAGCCCCATGCAATACACTTCAAAAAATCCATTGGTCAAACCCAAAACTTAATCACCACCACAAACAACATTTGAAGTTACAAAATGTCTGTAAATTGCCCATATATAATATGTCTGGTCTTGCTTCACACTTACACTATCATTGGTTAAAAAAAGTATAAGAAGCTTAAGGTTGAGGCTATTTTGAGACCCCAATAATGGCAAATCTTGAACTTTCTATATATGTATGTCTTCTCAGCAACCTAATTAAAGAACCACCTCTTCAAGTTGTTCTTTGAGATGGTTGATGAGAACTAAAAATTCAGTTGACCTGCATTGAACATATGCAACTTTTCTGTACCCTTCATTTCAGTATCACTATCTCCTTCTGCATCTACACCAAAAACTTATATCTTGTATAGAACCTACAGTATTCGTGGTTCTGGGGTTAATTCAATGAAGAGAAGGACCAAAACTCAACCAAACTATTAAAAATTTAAACAGGACAGTGTTAAAAAAAAATGGATAATGGCAGAAAATTATCATGTACTTTGAAATTTTAAGTTTTGGCAGGTTGATACCATGAACTTATTTTTTTAGGTGCACCGTTAGTTACAGAGTTAAAAAGACAAGGAAAAGAACTTATTACCCTCAACGTGTGTTTAGGCAACATTGACTTGAACAAGGGTATTTTGAGAATTTTCAAGGCCACGTATATCTCATATATCACTTAAAACGAAAATTTTTGTTAGCTTTAACAAAAATTGTCTAATGGTGTACCTAAAAATAAGTTCACAACATCAATCTGCCACAAATCTAAGTTCACGATCCAAACTACCATAACTTCAAGGTATACAACATTTTCTGTCATTGTCCCTAAAAAAAATAAGTACTCAAATTTTGTTTGGAAATAATACCCAAAACGTTTCTCTCTACACTAAAAATGAACGAAAGTCGTTCTGAATATGACATTCGAACAAAACAGATGTTTAAGACGTCATTTCTTAACATTGTCCTTCAAAATATGTGAAGGAACAGCGGGCATTACCTGAACTTATGGTATAATGTTGTGGCATGTAGAGTCACATGGATGTGCACAGTCGATGACCTTCGTCACTCTTCTGCTAAAGTACCAGTCCCCAACTGCTTGTGCAATGGTCTGTAAATGATAAAATAACATCACTTATGAGTCAATAAATAGAAATATTATGAATGTGAAGATTAATATTGTCAGCATGACTCGAATCTTTATCATAAATCACATGTTCAAGCACTTAACCCCTTGGACAAACAAGCTTAGGTCAACCTTGTCTAAATCAATTCATTATCAAGCTAACTTTAGGAGTTCAGCAGAGATTTTTGTGCTATATCTCAAGATTTATGTGTTGATTAAGTACCTTGTTTTGAACTCTCGGGGAGTCAACGTCTAACCACGTGTCTTGTGACTCGCTCTGGCAATGTGCAAAACATGAATTTATGAACATTCCTCCTCTTCTCGAGTATTTGAAGAATGGACTAAGTGCTGAAAGCATATCCCGC
This sequence comes from Erodium texanum, assembly GCA_036897725.1. Taxonomy (NCBI): domain Eukaryota; kingdom Viridiplantae; phylum Streptophyta; class Magnoliopsida; order Geraniales; family Geraniaceae; genus Erodium; species Erodium texanum. The sequence continues at coordinate 17,644 of JAYMSW010000266.1, forward strand.
CTAAAACCTGAATATCAAATAGGAATGAGGTTAGGATTCAGATTAGGGAAAAGAACTTAACTCTACTTTATGAAGTAGTTGGAAAAACTCATCCATCTGACCTTGCAATACATGTATCTGGTTTGCATTACACGCTGCTGGATCAAGCTTGCAACGGTTCCAGTGTCCACGCAGATCAGAAGATGGTGGAACTAATATGTGATGGAACTGTTAAAATTTGGCAACTTAATCAATCTTCTCTGTTTATACAAAATAAATGTTCATTTTACATCTGCAAAAGCTGAGATAGATTTGTACCTGAAAAACATCGTATGCTGAGTTTAAGATGAACATAGGTGTTGTGATGTATTTTAATGCATATTGTGGGAAGAAGCACTACACAAAATCAAATTTTTTTATAAGAACCATGTCGTGTATCAGAAAATATAGATATGGATGATCCAAGAATATAGAATGTAGCGAGAATCATACCAGGTGTGGATAGGGGATAGAGCTGGTGCAGTCACTATGCAGGTTCTGTTTCACCCCCTATGTACATTTCTTACATATGAGCATAACATTCAAGCTGATTAAAGAATCTAAATGTGCAGATCTTTGCTCATTATCATTTACACATCACTAAAAATGGACTGCAAAAATGTTACCATTGAGAAGGTACATGTGATAAACCATAATGCATGAGTCAAGCAATTGCATAATTTTTCTTTTCTGTATAGTATTCTTATCGTCTAAGGATTTATGTACCTGTAGAAACATGAGATTGTAGAAGAAGGATCTTATGGTGTGGTTCATACTTACGTCTCTTCTGTAAGATGGAAAGCCAAAAAAATAATAGAATATATCAGATCAGATTCAAGTGTAACAGCAAAAAATGAAAATGGAGATGTTTTGAGTAAAATAAAATGGGCTTACTCATCCAGAAAAAGTCCGGCATCACTTAAGCATTTCACACTTGTAGTCTCTGGTAAAAGGCTAGTGAAGTTGTCACAATGCAAGAAGACAGACAGCCCACCAGCAGAGCAGCCTGAAAGCAAAGCCTAGAGAAAATGTTGAATAAATTATCGGAACATAATGACATCATGTCAATGATGATGAATCAATAGTTCATCGAATTTAAGATGTGAGTACACGATGAACTTGTCAGTAATGATGTTTCATCTCTTGTTTGGTTTCTGAGAAAAGAATATAATGGTTTTTTTTTTTTTTTTACCTTATCTGCATCCCCCAAGCCTTTTGGAAGAAGATCGAGAATGATTGCTCTCCATATCCGCTGTCCTCTAAAATAAAGTAAAGTTGTCTGTTCAAGCACAACAATTAAGAATCAGTTATTTGAGTACACACCACTCTCTATCTAAGTGAACCATAATGAATACAGAATTTGAACCATATGGTTCTCTAAATGGGAGTTAATAAGAAACCATTAGCAACTTGTAAATGCAAGGAATTCTAGATTAGAGGCTTACCCCATTGTCAAACTTGGAATCTCCAGCAAATGAGGCTCCATCACAATATCTAAGCTTCACACGGTTCCAATTGTAAAAATCTGGGACACAAGCACAATATACCAATTATTACCAGAATTAGCAAAACCTAGGTCAGTGGTGAATCATAAATGTCAAGTGTATGGCATGTATCCAAAAATAAACAGTATTTTCAAGGTCATTCAAATTCAGAACAACAAAATATTAAAAGCAAGATTGCCAGACAAAACTGGATGTACCCATGTAAAGCATTTAATTTCTGGCATGGTAGGCCAAGATCAATGAGTAACCTTTGCCACTTTTTCCTACTTTTCTCTCTACCTCAAGAAAATCCATTTTCACCCAAAAGTAAAATGTAATTTTAGCAGCCTCTGATTCAGTAGTATATAGTATGTGATGTCAGGAAATGCCCCCAGTCCAATATTGATGAACATTGTGAACAAAATCATTTTATCAAATGAAAATTGAATTTAAGATGAACTTCAGAAAATATTTTTAGGGGATTACATAAGAAATTATCATTTTTGTTGAAGAAAAATGGCATCTCATGGACTCAGGACAGGACACAGGGAAGAAAGAAGGTGAAAGAGAGAGGAGCCAGCCCACATGGACATGTAACATAATGGAGCTGGCCCATGCTCACATAGATCTCCAGAACAGATTATAATATCCAGCTTATCCTTATGCAACTTCTAATCATCTTTGTTTGTATAAAAAATTGGATAAACAAATTAAAATACGGTAATCCATTAACAGTCTAAATCCATATCCCACGCAACAAAAGATATTTTGTGTTACTGTGGAATACAAAACTTGTTTTATGAAAGTCAACATAATTCCAGACAGTGAAGAACATCCATGTGACCTGTTATGGAGTCACCATTTCTCAACCTATGATCCTGTGCTGGAGATTCTGAATAAATTTCTAGTGCTCTAATCAAAACAATATTAAAATTCCCAGTACCAAATAGTTAGATTTGGTAAACATGAGGGGATGGGATCTTGATGGGGATGCAAGAGTCCAAACCCATTAAATTAACATTGGAACCTTTCAGCTATGGTCAGATAATTAAACAGAGGGTGCAAGGTCAAGTTGGTCAGTTTTACAGTATGACTGACAACAAAACGACACAAATGAATAAGTTTTTGTTTCTTGTTTCTTGTTTTTCAAAAACCACAAGAAGAGAATTTTGTTTAATAGCATTACAGATAAGGCAGGAAGGTAGAGGACCGGCACTAACCAAGAAAGCTCATTGTCTGTCATGGCTGTCCACTAATGGTCATGTGAAAGAAACAACTGAGAAGAGGAGAGGAGCATGAACATGTCCTGGTTTTATCTATTTTTTAGTGATCAAACAATGACTAACTAGTAGAAAGGCTATATTTGCAGCACTAAGCCACTAACAACAGCTCTATATAAAATATTACTGAACAAATGCTATTTTGAGTCTCTGATGTCATATATTATAAAACAATATAAATTGAATTTTGTACACAGTGGCTGAACTCGGGCCCTTCATCTCTTTTGTTCTCACTTGAATAATTGATTTCAAATGTCTAGATTCATACTATATGGCATGCACTACCCAACATAAAACCTGTTATGTGCAGGCATTAACAAATACTACCTTGATCCCTGGATGAATATCATAATTCCTAATTTGGATGGTGAGAGTTCATTTCCTTTCAATTATTTCACTTCTCATCACTTACTTCTCATTCCTTAATGTATTAGGAGATAATATTATGAGACCACATGTAAAAGTCAAACTATAACTTCACTTATCCTTACTTTTTGTACAAGTCTAAAGGACATGGAACAAGAAAAAAGAAAAAATTGACGTAATAGGCTAATGGCATATGTTCCTAAAGCAAGCTAAAGAAACTAATTGCTAGCAGTTGGCATATAAGTTACTTCATGGCTTGGGTTTTTGGATATGCATGTTTTAAAGTTCTGATTAGTATATACCTGATATGCACATCTACAGTCCCTTTATCCATTAGTTAGCGAATATGACGTTGAATGAGACAGGACCAATAATTCATATCCCAAATCCAACTTGTTATCAACTTGCTTTCATGCAATAATCTCTAAATTGAGACTGAGAGTGAGACATAGAATCATTAGGGAGCAGCAGAATTTGACTCATATGGCATTCATTATCCAAAAGACCACATTTTAAATATCAAGTTGATGTATAACATTGCAGGTCAAAGCTAGTTCAGCAGAAATGTGTACCTGGATTTAGAGAGGCGTTGTTACTCAGAATTCCGGAGAAGACCTCCCATTTACTCATGTAAGTGGTGGATCCACGCCGAGAATTGGCTCGCTCCAAACATGATGGTATATCATTACACCACCCACCTCCCTAATAAAACAGAACTTACCATAAGAAAGTTTATCTAAGAAATGGTCCAAAGGAATTCAAAAAGTCCACTTGTTAGACTCTTACACCAAGTGTCACAAACATATCTACATCCACACATCAACTTAAATTTTTATTTTGAATCGAAATTCATAAAGATATTAGATTAGGATCATTATTTGACTTGCGCATCTATGGCTCTATGTGATCTTATCAACTTTGTTAATGGACCCACAAACCTCACATTAGCTTAACTAACAAAGCCACACCAATTCTTATCTGTCTTTTTGACAATACATATGTTCTGGTCTTTTCTTCTTGTTAGGTCCAAATCTGTTTAAAATGGCCAGTCTATAGCAAAAGATGAAGAAAAAAGAAATGAAAAGTTTAGGATAGAATCTATAAATCTTCTCATTTTCTGGGGACCACGAGAGAAAAATTGCGTGCACGTATGTGGGTTTGGTCTATGGCCAAGGCTCAGCCATGAGTCAGACGCACCATGACAAAATGCCCACAGCTTGAAAGACACTTGTGGCGCGTTTTCTACCTTTTTCGCAAACTTTTCCCTCCCAATTGGGATTGAAAATTTACCTATTCGTCAAAAACTAAGTGCACCAAATAGATAAATAAATACTGTATGTAAATAATAAATGCAACAGAAGTTAAAGAAAAGAACGTGCAAGTAAATGGACGTAAACCTACACGACGTCGTATTTGTTATCTAAGAACAGCACGTCTCGTGGCAAGCTCTCATTGGTTCTCAACACGCAAACCTTGCCCATTCTCAATTAAGTTCATAATTATTTGGATGCGTATTAAATTATTTAAACTCATAATTAATGAGAAGAATTTAATGAAGCATGTACTCGAGTACTGGTAATTAAGTTTCGGTTCAGTTTAATTTCATTAAAATCAGGTGATAAATTCGGATTTGACTGAAATTAATGATGGATTAATTGATTACCTCGAACTGTAGAAGCCAGTTTCTCGCTCCGGCGCCGGATCCCCTGTGCAGATGGTACGCCGGCAAGCTTCCGTCCAAACAAACTACAAATATTCGCCATCGCCGCCGTCCGATCAGAACAATATCACATATACAATTTTTCGATAATCAAAGCCGATAAAAAAATTGATCCAAATCAACATTTTAAGTACTCTGGTTTTCATGAAAGACAAAATAAGCAATGGCTGGAACTTACGAGCTTCCTGAGCCGCAGCGTCGTGAACCAGAGTCATGTTCACCAGCAGCCTCCCGTCGGCGCCAATGCGCCACACTGCGCACGTTAGCACAAGCAGTATCACCCTCAGCAGCACCACCGTCATTTTCGAATCTCGCGGAGCTAGCATGCTCTGCAGCTTCTCACAAAAAAAAATCCAGAATCCAACACTCGATTTATACAGCGAAGAGATTACAAACACGTAAGCGTATATGGATTCGCAGTCCGCGCTCGATCCTATCTCTCAACAGCGAACACGAAACCTCCGTTCAGTGAAACAGCGATTTCGAGTTCGAATCTGGAAAAAAACTCAGGTAGCAGTAATGGAAGGTAACATTTGGGGATTTGTCTCCAGAATCGAACAAACGAGCGTTGATGTTACAGTTCTTCTGGAGATCTCTGATCGGAGCTGAATCTGAAGATTTATGGAGGGAGAGACGCGGAGGCGGGAAGAGGAAGAAGATGAGTCCAGAAGGAAGAAGAGGAGAGGATTGGAATATTTGAGGATGCGTATTGCGTATATCAACCATACGAGAAAGCCACTACTGAGCTGTTTTTTTGGAAACCATTTATACTAACTTTTTTGTTGATGTATATTAAAAATCTTAAAATCGTTCTCGATGAGTAAGGGTATCTAAAATCGAGCTTTCAATGGGGGTTTCCGATGACATGGTGTCAACGTGTCACGATCGGAGACCGGCTCCAACTGTCGTGAGCTTCCGGCTTCCGATGATGTGGATATGATGTTAGAATTGGGCCTCCGATATCAAAAGCAAGTTTACGACCTTCGATGCCCAGCCTTTGATGGCTTGAACGAATTATTTTGACTCAAGTTTGGTTTGGTCTTGAACAAATGTACATAATTAATTCGTATTTATCTCGAAAATGAATATTTAAAATCATGTTCGATTTAGTTTTGAATGTAATTATTTTTTTTTGAAAGTGTAATTTTTTTTTTAATTCATGAATGTAAATATTTAATTATAACGTATACTTGTCGAATTTAGAAAAACAGGTTAAGAGCTCTACTATTTTCCGGATTTGACCAGAATAATTTATGGCCTTAAATATGAGATTAGTCATTTATTTATGGACCAACCATATTGGTTTATCTTTCTATTTTTTTTATTAAATTAATATTATTTATAGACGAAGATTATTAAATATTTCAATGGGAAAGATGTGAGGTGGAGGGTAGTGAGTGGGCCTGTTTTGTGGGGCCCATATAATACGGTGGGCCCTGGTGCTGGTTGTTATTCTGGTGAGGTGACGTGGCATATGAATAAGTTATCGTTAGGTGAGTGTGTGAGTAACAACCTTGTAATGTCCTACCAATAATTGCCCATATAATATATAGGGTATTTGGTTTGTTGATACAGCTCTTGAAAGCCATGCCCAATTCGTCCACGACTTGTGGCGTTGTGCGTGGTGTAAATAATATATATGTTAAAATAAAACATATCGGATTATAAATTTGAGATGAAATAGATAGCAAATGTATGTAATTTGTTTGAATAACTGAATCGCGTCTAAGTGAAATTGTATTGTGTGAACTAGGCGAATGAGTGTGGCAACATCGTTGTTGAGGTCCATCTCGGTAACTGATTCATCGTGCCCATAACAAATCGATGTACCACGTGCATTCGTCTCAATTAAATCGAACGACTCTTCTTTACACCCCTTTCCCCTCATGGAATTCAATAGCCCCTTATTTTTGACTTCTCTTATCCTTCTCGAACTTCCTCTTTCTTTTTTCTCTACCACACCAACCATGCCTCCCCGTCGTAACTATTCATGGTCTGTCTAAGATGAGATCCGTCTCATCGTTGCTTGACTACTCTACGCCAACGATGTAGATAACTATCGTAACAACGTCTGCTTGTGTTGGTTAGAACATTCTCCTCTTCAAATGTCGAACTCAAACTCAACTCATTCACAAAGAGGGTGTGATATTAACTTCAAATTCGATTAAGATTCAGTTATAATGATCTCAAATTAAATATTTAACAAATTAAATTCGAATGACCAGTCAATTCGGTCTCGAAATAAATGCAAGCACATAGTCGTCGACCTCAATTCATGTTTGGTCAATAGTGAGTCCTTCACCTTAAGGCCATAAATAGCCAAAGGGACACAAAAGAAGAACTCGTAGGCTTTGCACGTAAATAGCAAAGATACACATTTTCACGCAAGGACTGTGGAGAGAGAGAAGCTTGCGATTCAAGTATCAATAATGAATTGGCTGCACTGCGCGTTTGAATTGGAATAAAGTATAGTGGTCTTGTTATGGCTTTGTGGACCTCAAATTCTCTATGCTCCTTAATTCCTAGAGGTTGGTATGTGATAATAATGGTGATGTGCTTGTTGAATTGAATCCTATAGAGAAAGTGGGTGGCCCAAAGCTCAACAACCTTGCTTCCTTTGCCAGCTTCGGAAGTAAAATACAACTATTTTTTCTTTCTTTTCGAAATAAAAGTTGAATTTGTATTTATATTTATATTTGTACGTATTATAACGTTAAATTTTTTATCCTGTAATTAATTTCAGATTAAAATTAGAAGCAACATATCATTATCTGATTGACTAAGAGGGTGAATCGACTAGTCAATCCATGTGTGAAAAAATGATTGGCTTAGGGCAACCAATCGACTAGCTAGTCGATTCACTAGGCGGGTCGACCGGGCGCTCCAGGCCTCACCCGGTCAACTCGGATTCCCCGAATCGAGCATCCAATCGACCAGAGGATGGGCTACTCAACCAACAAACCCTCGAAATTCGCATGAATCGCTCTTTATTAAAAGTGCTTTTATACTAGGGGTGAGTATGGATAGATATTCAATATAAACAAATCTAATGAATGAGATTGAATTTCTTGTATTTTTTTTTGTTTGGCGGGTTTCGAATCCTGGTGGTTCATATCCATAAGTGAAAAATCAAAACGATTATGTGTGGATCATTACTTATATGCTAACCCAAGGAAGGTCTTGGGCCTTGCCTTGAAATGCTAACAAGCCCATTTCAAATCTGGGCTGGTCTGGACATATCTTGAATAAGATAGATGATCTGGGCCTCCAACTTTTATGTGTATAAGTGTCATCATCCCCTTACTTCCCACAGGTTAGGGATCTATCTACCCACACAGATCGATAGATCGACAATGG
>JAYMSW010000267.1:0-25852 GCA_036897725.1 Erodium texanum
CTAGCGTCGGATAACGAAAGCGTCGCTAGCGCCATGACGCCGCGTCCCTTTTCCGACGCTCGGCAACGTCGCGACCATCCGATGCAAGCTCTGCAACGGTTTAGCGTCAGTTCAGCTTCGGATCTGTCGGCCCATCCAACACGCCGTTGTGTTGCTCTTAGGTTTCATAAGTTGGTTTGACTAGCTAAACGCTAGTTTGACCGTCTAAGAGATGAATCCGTCCCACAGAAGTTGACGGAGAAATGATAATTTCTGCTACAATTAGATAAATTCCCGCTAATATGTGTGGGGTTTATAGGTTAGAAATCCAGTTGAACAATCGGTAGCTGCCACTGCAGGTCTGGTTCCTTCTTCGACACAACCTCGCATCATTTCAGATTTAACTCTTCTTCTGATTTCACTGTATCAGAATCAGACGATTTTCCGGTACAACGTTGTTCTTCTCAGCTGGCTGGCCTTTTCTCGTTCGCTAACTTGTTTTCCGGTAATGCACTCTCACCCCATTTCACTTCAATTTATTGAGTCTGTGCATGAAACGATGAACGTGTTTGGTTCCTGAGAAAATGGTGGTAAAATTGATAAGATGATTTTGTCTGGGCTAACGAAACCATGGAAGTCAATTGAACTATGCAAATGGGTTGATTTTAGCTCTGGTAGATGATGGTATTGAAGATATCAATCAACTACCTTTACATCTCCAAAATCTCACCGCAATAGAAACAGAGCTTTTTTGTTTGTGTGGAACCCTAGAAATTTTCACTATCAACTGAACCCTATAAATTGTTTAGTAGCCCTTCACTTTGTACACTGAAATTGAATGGGGCTTTTGGGCTCTTGTTTGCCCAATTCTCCGAAAGGTTGTTCATTTACGTATTTCACTGAATGGTTCTTTAACTCAAAAATGGTAGTGTGCTTGGAAAAGAAGACATAATGCCCTTGGAGTTTCAGGATTTTGAACCTATCTTTGGCGAACCCATGGTTGAGTGGACAATTCAGAGTCCACGTCCATTTCGCAAATTTGTGCTTTATGTTCATACTCCAGAGCCCTCCCGCCTCAGAATTCTTGTCACTGATTTCCTTTCTAATTCCTGGGAGGCATCGCGAACAGTTCATCAGCTCGAAGACATGGTAAGCCATAATCCATTATGTTGAGAAAACTCAAAAAAAAAAAAAGAGTAGAAGGGAACAAAATGAGAAGACATAATGTTTTTTGTCCCTAAGAAAAGAGAGTTTTGTTTTCATTCTTGTTGTGTTAGAGAAACTTATTTTTTGAGAAAAATAACTAATTAATTTGCAGAAGTAATTTCTGTTGTTTCTGGGCTTCTTCTTTATTGTTTGTTTCATCTCTGGTTAGTGGTCTCTGAAAATGGAGCAAAACCAGCTTAAATGATTTAGGATGCTGTGTGCTTCTCTGAAGTTGTTGTCTTCCGCCCTCAATTTACTGTTGTTTTTCCTCTATATTTTTTTAAGGGAAGCTTAAGTAATTTGTGTTTTGTATCTCATGGTCCCCTAAACACATTAGTTAAAATTAGTCATGATATATTTTGTTAATTATCTGTTGTGTGTACAGAGGGACAACATCGGAATTGGTGGATCTTGGTCTGACTTTGTGGATTATGTCAGAGCTTCCATGAAATCCATGGATGTTAAGCTTGTTGTGGAGAGTAGTTCAAACTCATCTGGTAATGGGTATTCAAATCCCCCCCTTTTAATTTATTGCATGCTGTGTGTTGGTTAGAGCAATACTACTCCCATATCAGTTTGTTTGTTGGGCCTTTAGAAGTCTAGAAGTCTGTATTGGTTTTGATGTGCATGATGCTCAGTTAATATTTTCTAGTTTTTTTTTCTTTTTCACTATTCAACTATTTTATTTATGAGAGATATGTGCATACATTATTTCAAATGATTATCTTCATTACCTAATAACTAAATGAGATGTATTCAACTCTTCAACTTTATTTCTATGAGTAGGTGTTATCATCATCATTACCCTGCCTATTCTTATACACAAAAAAAAGTGCAATATTATGTCAAAGCTCTGAAACTCAGTATCTGAATTTGCAGTTACTTGAAAGCTAATATATTTAGTGCATATTTGTCTATGGTTCTGTATCAGGTGCAAGACTAGTTGCTCAAAAATCCAAAGGAATGCCTCGAATTTCCATTCCTCTTGTTAAGCTTGTAGACGCTGCTGCTGCTACTGAGGCTATTGCAACTGTGTCATTGGGACTCTTTGAAACTTTCAAAAGCATGCAAAATTTACTTGTACAAGGTTATGTCCTATATTTGTACATAAAATTCCTGCCATCTCATCTCTTATTGTTTATCTTTCATCCTTTTATTTTCATTATATGTTTGTGATACTACATTTATTTATTTTGCATCATGAAGATAGTGTGTTATAGGATATTTGGTGGAGTATCTGTATTTTTGTACTCACATACTTTGTCCACCTTCTAGATCTCACCTCTTTGCCGTTGACTGTTATACTTCTTCTCTTCATGTACTTTTTCTTGAAGTTCTGAGATTACAATATATGACAGTTTCCCCACAGTGAAGAGAATTTTATTACAACTAACTTTACTCAATTCTTGATTGTGGGTGCAGAGCAAGAGTGTTTAAATCAGTTAAAAAAAGCATTGTCAGATCAGAAGGTATGCTCACTTGGTGAAAAGTTAGTGTAGAGATTTAGTAAATTTATTCGATTTTAATTAATTGCGATATAAAAGACACCTATTTAGAGGGCAAGCCTTGTCGCAATGGCTGGGACCCTGAAATCATATCGTCCAATTGTAAATTTACTATTTTGTTCATGATTGAAGTATATAGATTGATTCTGATTAGTAATGACTTATTTCCTGATTTTGTAGAAAAATAATAATTACTGTAATGACCCTTGGCATATTCATCATGTGTCAGGAAAAGAATGAAAGCATCCAGAGCCAATTGGAGTTTTATTCAAAGAGGCAGAAGCTACAAGGGATGAGTTCCTCAGACACAATGGATGCTTCTGTTCCTCCCGGTAACGGCTTGCACAATTCTCCAGGTAAATGTTTATCACTCTGCCTTAACTGTTTTCTAATCAGATTATAAGTGCAATAATTATGGCATTTCCAGGTCATTGTTTGCTAATTGCCTGTGTTAAGGTCCTTTCATGCTCCATAGAACTGAAGTTGAAGTGCTTAGTTTGTATCCATTATATTTTTGAATTAAATACTTGTTCTGATGAAAACAGTAACTAAAAAGAAAACCCATGCTTCATATAGTTTAAGTAAATATTATATTGTTGTCATTAACTCAACTATAACTCATGTACTTATATTAAACTTGCAGACAAGCCAACAGGTCGTGCTAATCGTGTTGTACCAGCACATCGCAGGTTATTCAACACTCCGTTATTATATTATGTGCTAGTTATTTCTGTGTTCGTTACACCACATCAATGTACCTAACAGGGCATGTTCTTTGTGCAGGGCAAGGGTGAGAGGCGTTTTACTGCAGAATAGTGATGATGACAAAGATGACTAGAATTGAAGATAGTACTTGAATGTAATTAAGTATTACACTAAGAGAGCAAAAAATAGTTAGAAGCCTCTGTTTTAGGGCTGATGTCAGTTTCTATTCATATTTGAATCAAAGTTTTGTAACTTTTGTTACACAAGTAAATTTCAGCAAACAAGGTGGTATTTCTATTTAGCTCCAACTTGTCAATCCTAGTTTGTCAGCAACATTGTACATTACTAGTTGATTCCAAACAGGCCCGAACAGATGCTCTCCTCCAATAGCAAACGTCGATGCCCATGATGAGAGGAGAATTGTGAACACTGTCAAACCAACTGCTGATCCCACAACATCTACAAAAAAAAACGACCTCAGTTATAACTATAGAAACTTTACAAGGACTGAGCTTCATTATGCTCAGCCAATTATATCAGGCATGACATGTGATCTGAGACTGAAGCATAAGAAATGGAAAATTCGCGCAAACCACGAGTCATAAGACAATTGAAGTTCAAAAGCTGCTTGTGGAAGACAAATTAATTGGACAATTCTATCTATTCTAACTATAGAAGCAATCCTGATATAATCTAAAACTACGTAAACAGTGGGATTCTGGTACATCCTGAAAGTAAAAAATGGGCCAGGAGTAAGAGAAGTATCAAGCTAAACAGTTCCATATGACAACTGACATCTATTCGAACTAACCTCTGCATGACATGCATAAACATTTAAAGGTTTATATAGTCATAAGACAATTGATAACTAGCAAAACAAACCTTTGCAAGTAAGAAAGGGCTCTACTACTAGGAGAAAACTCAATATCTAGAAGCATAATTTGCTGATGGGAACATTCACATAGCAGGGATCACGCCATCTTCTCAGATAGAATCATGTGATTCATATCATTCGTGATTCATCCCCTAAGCAATATAAAACCAATTGGAAACTGGAAAACGGTTGATTTATATGCGAACCAGACAATAGGTGTTGAATACAGTGAAACGATTCTGACCGGTTGATTTTATGGGGAAAGGTTAATGTGACCCAGGTTGCAGTAGATCTGAGTTGGAGACATGAAATAATTTACACATTTTTCCCTATCAACACATTAGCGTTGAAGCACCATTTCCAAATGTATTTGGCAGATCTTAGTCTAATTTGGCTTAGGTTGGTCATATCAAATTGGACACATACCCGACTCAGGTTGTTCAAACTTGATTCATGAAAACACAAAAGTATCTTTTTTTAAATAAAATAAATAAATTATTTTATTATGGACTGAATATGAAAGAACTTCCATTATCCAATATCTTCACTCTCTTGACATGTGATAAATCATAGAACCCTAATTATTCATCTTACAAACAATGCAACTGATCCCTTACTACTAAGAACCATTTCATTTCCAATACAAGACCACAACAAAAATCCAATTATTTCGGTTAAATATGTAACATTTTCAGCAAACAAACCCATTAGCTCAGAATTTCCTGAATAGATTTCTTGTTTCATTCATATGATCATGCTATTTGAAGAAAATGACTCTTCAGCGTGCAGAGAGAGAGAGAGAGCGAAATTGGGGCTTACAGCGGCGGATGGCGGGGAAGGAGCGGGAGCGGCGGAGGACGGGCCGGAAGTAGAAGCAATTGACTGCCCAGAGCCATGGAACCAGCAGTGCAAAACCAAACTTGAAAAATCTGCGCGCGTAGTTGAGCGAGTCCTCCTCGGAGAGACACAGAGCTCCATCTACGGTGGGCCACACCGGCGACGACAGTGATATGGAATTGGAATTGGAATTGGCGTTAGGGTTAGGATCTGCGTTGCTACTCTGTAATGAATCCATCTTCGCCGCCGAGATAATGCTGAGCTTCCCCTAGCCTTCTCTTCTCCGTTCGTCTCCTTGAGCACTGAAACAAGATGGTGCGCACTGCGCACCCTTATTGCCATTTATATACACTATTTACTGTAAATAAGAAAAAAAAAATAGTGTACTTTTCAAATAAACTTCTTCATTTCTTCACCTTAATTTTTTGAAGGTTACACCTTGTATTATTATTTGAATAAACATTTCCTTTGAAAATGTCCGTTTGAAGGATAATAAAGTTGTAAAATAAATTTATCCAACAATTTACTTGAATATTTAAGTTTGGTTGACAAAAAGGATACGCATTTAAATTAAAGACGAAAGAAAGAACTCAGTAATTAATATTAATCGAATACTATTTGGAAAAGACGAGAATACACATGCCCGAGTGGAATATATATGAAATCACAAGTAATATTGACATATACAAAGGGTGAATTCTAATTCTCAATGTTCAACAATAGATGCAGCAGCCACAACACAACTATTCTGCCCTCACAATCCAATGTGCCACTCCTTCAATGATCCCGAGCAGACTTATCGAGTATACGAAACTTCAGAATTTTCACCCAATGCCCCTGCCGGTGTGTAAATTGCATATCAGGACTCAAATTGTACTCAGGATTGCGATTTCTCCCACATTTTGGCTCTAGCAAAAAATACTCCAGCCAAAAGACCTGTAATATCCATAATTTTTTTGGTCAGGCAATATACGAGGAAGTCAAGTTGTGTTCATGAGGTTTAACAAACTTACCGAAGAAAATGCTGGCGGAGTTCTCCAGACTGGTCGGTACCTTGAATAAAAAGATACCGGCCAAGGACAGCGGGATCTTATTAAGTGATCCTACAAGGCTGCATAATGTAGATTAGATGATGATAAGTTTCTTGCATAGTATTTAAAAGAAAATCCTGAAATATAATAGTAATTCACTATTTTTTTTATCTTACCTGTATGTAGTAGCTCCTGTTTGATGCAGAAACCACATTGAAGTGAAGCTGATTGCCAAACCCAAGAATCCGCTAAATGTCATTACCAACCAAAAGTCGGGCAATCTCAAAAGTGGCCTGCAATGTAACCAAAAAATTCACGAGCTTCAATAATGTTGAGAAGAAAAAAATCAACTCTCGGGTAGGCCTAATTGTGTCTTTGAAGAGAATTAATTGTTGTAATTATCGATAGAAAATTAATATATCTCGATATGTAAAATAAGCTTTTCACATTGTTGGTGCAGTTTATCATGAGGTCGCTGAATTTATGGTAGCAAGATAGATGATGGAGAGATCAAACAGCTATATTATAGGCTTGTTTTATTAAAACGAACGTCATTAGCAAGAAACAATCAGTTAATAAGATGCATTCTGAAAAAAAATAATATTAAAAACTTACGTGCTGGAGAGATAATCCACCTCGTTGAAAGCAAAAATCAGAATTAATCCCAGGGGTAATGAAAGGGTGTTATTTAGCAACACCATTGAAAATTCATTTAAATTTCCACTTCTTGTGACCTGCTTGGCTGTATCCATGACCCTACGTAGAGTCAGCTGCACATATAAAATTAAATAAACATAATTAGGGACAGCTAATCTCCATTACCTAAATAAATTAGTAGACTATCAGGAATCACTCCATCTCCATGTAGCAGTTTGAAGTTGCATTCTTTTATGTTTGGAGTAATGTACTTCGGTTTTGGTGTTTTTCAATTTATATTGCAAAAATGGATCAATTTTCGTGATAAACCAACACTAACTAACAATTTAGAGCAGTAAGCCCAAAGAACATGACTATGTTTGTACTCACAGAATAAGACGCAGTTAAGAAGCAATTGAGAATCTGCCATGCGTAGCCAACGGCATGGAAGGATAGATCTGTAATGCCTCCAGACACTGCTGAAACAATCTGTAAAAGGAAAAGGCAACATCATCTCATGCTTTACATGAAAGTGGTGGAAGAAAATGTAAGTTCTTAACCCAAAAGGAAAAATAAATTATATTTCAAGAAATTGAAGATACCATTAAGAAGAGAGCAGTCCAAACTCTACTCTCATGGTGCTTATTGAATAAATACATTTCTCCAACTGCAGTCATCACATTAGTAACATTCTTCAGCACTGTGACCATAGCGACGTTGATGTATTTCAAACTGCAAAGATAACAAATCAATTTAAGCAACCAAATAGAGATGAATACTATGGATTAGCACAAGTGGAAAAGATTGCGCACCTGAACATGCTTGTAATAAGCATACCAACAAATATAGCATTCACCGGCAACCAGACCTTAATCAATTTCCATGTCAGTGGTTCTGTTGTTATTACACCAAGAAAGCTCAAGGTGGACACGATGATAACTGAGATGAAATTCTACAAACACAAGATTTGGCTTGTTAGGTTCCAAAACTAATTTCAAATCATTTCATTAAATAGTATAATTTGAAATGAAAGCACCAATCACATAAACAGTTGTAATGCTGGAATTTGCAAATTTACCTGGTATAACATCAAAAATATACCGGCATTGAAATCATAACTGGAAAGCACAAATTTGTTAACTAGTATCATGCTGCAGGAGGATATGCAATAGGCGAGGCCAGACAATAGAGCTTGATTGTGTAGTCTAACAGTCTTGCTGCTACGTATTGGTTTATCCTCATCCTTTTCCATTTTACCATCTTCCAAGTCACTTTCATCATCAAGAGGCTTCATTGCAAATGGTGACCTGTATGAAAAAGGAAACAAGAAATCAAGTTCACAAACTGAACCATAATATTGTTGCCATTGGCCCAGTTCATTAAAATGAGAGCTAACTAAGATAGGTAAATAAATAAGGAAACCACACATAGGTACAATGAAAGCATAATGAGAGATGTCCTATGACTATGCCAGGGGAGATGACGATGAAACAACGAACAAACAATCCATTTCAGTGAGAAAAACAGATAATAAAAAAAAAACTATTTATTGGATTGATGCAAGGTTTTCACATTTGAATCCTCAACTAATTGATGTGAACTCCATTCATGGAGCAGCTATTTACTATTTAGAAATGAACTAACCTGACAGAAAACAGTATGATAAAGTATCTACCAATACAGCCACACACAATAACTCATCCAAGTAATGAAATATGCAGCAGCATCTAATATGTGTGTGTGTGTGTGTAACAATTCATTCAGAAAAGAAATACATAACATTGAAGATAAAATAAACCTATAAGAAACATAAGGACACCAATATAAGCCAAAGAAAGACCAAGAATGCAACTTTGAGTTTAATCATGAACAACAATAAGGCATAAATGACGGATAACTGAAAAGGCATACCGGTTAACTACGTCTCTTCTTAGAGGGCTGGATACTTGACCTACTGCTACTCCATTAAGATCATGATATTTGAGGCCTCTTTCCCCACTTAGATTTCTTTCAAAAAAAGACTCCGGAGAATCTAGAGAAGCACTTAGAGACAAAGTTCTTCAACAGAAAAGAATGCATAGGTATCAATTCCAAGTCTAGGTTGGCATCTAACATAATTAACACAACAGGAGATTCAAAAAGATAGGTAGCAGGCAATGAATCATACACATGAAATAAGAACCTGATTCTTGATCCCCTCAAAGATATAGTTTGTGGTAAAAGCTTCCCACTTACTTGGAGTCAAAGTTATAAAATTTATTTATTAATCCAACTAGTACAAAGATGCATATGAATCTACACCTCCAGAGGTTGGATACTTCGTCTTACTTCAAGTGAACTATTTTAACATAAATCTCAACTAGATTGGGAACAGTTATGACTTGTCAACTAGGATATTGATAACAAAATGAGTTTTCAATACTAAGGATTCTAGGTTCATTTTCCTTTCCTCCACTTTCTCAGTAACCAAACGGGTGTAAGTGTAACCCTGCAATACCATACTTCAGCACACAGGATGTAACATGAGAACTTAGCTTTAAAATGGTAAAGCTCCCATTCAAGCTCACAGTACCAGTGACCATAAACAATCAACAAATAAGGTCAATCTAGATTGGTCCAAATTGATGAATAAAAAAGAGCATAAATCATCATCACCCATCAGAAGTTGAGCAGCAAACCCATCAAATCCCAAAAGCAAAACATCACCCAATACAACAGAAAAAGGAGAAAGGAAAAGGAAGAGGAAATCACCTTGAACCCATCACAGACAAAAGCTCAACAGCCGAACATGAATGAACAAGACCCGCGATTTACAAAGAACCCATCAAAGCTCGCAACACTGATGACCCAAAAAATCACAGAATCTGGGAAATTGAGGGGGAGATACAGAGACCCTTTTCAGAATCAAGCATGAAAAACAAAGAACAAAAAGGTCTGGGAACTGGAGGAGTTCAACGCTCTGGATATAGAGTCCCAAATTGTTCAACTCGCTTAATATTCGAAAAATAGAACTACTGTACTTTGGGGTATCGATTTTTAAACTTGACAACGCTCAATTGTTCTTTAAATACCACTGACATCTCATTTATTTTTCTAAGTAGCATCGATCTAATTATGAAAGTGGTATATGCTATTGTGCGCTGTCAATTTTATTTTTATTTTTATTATTAATTTATCCTCTAACCTTATTACCCCTACCATGTTTTTATCCTCTGCAATAATACATACAAGTACATAGTGGTTGACATTTTTTTAGTTATAGTTATAGTTACTTATTTAATCGACATCACTATTGGTTAATTATTTCAAATATGATTTAAATCTGAAATATTATTTTCTGTAGTTGACTTTTATACATATACAATTCTTCATTCTTTTTTTGACTAATAAACAAGTAATTTTGAGTAAGAGAAGGCTGCTCCGAAACACTCGCATGTTTGCGTGTCTTTGTGTTTGACGATTTCTACAGCCAAAATGTGTTGTGCTTTGGTCGTCTTCATGCAACTATTCAACTTGGCTTTATCATAGATATTTATGTGTGAGTTTTAATTTTATCTCAAATATATCTTGAAGTATAAATCGATTGATCTTTCAAAATCAAAATAGTACTCGTTAATCATATCATGTGTTTTGTTTGTAACTTAACTTCTTAAATGTGTCTTCCAATTTTCCATATAACAATGTGAATATGTATAGGTTGATTTTTTTCATGCATCAATGTGGATACGTATTGTTTCAGTGCTATTGGCACGCAAAAGCGATGGTGCAATTGGGACATAAACTTGATTTAGGTAAGAATCCACTACATGAAGGAGCACTGATTTAGTGGGTTGTAAACTACTCTAAAGTGTAGTCATCCATTGAGGGCTCTAAAGTTAGATACATATTCATTTCATTTATGATCCATGAATATATTGGACTAATTATTTGAGAGATAGCAGCAGTTGAACCCTCCCTTCTTTGCTAGGTTTTTTTCCTATACCGTCCAAGTTGGAGAGAGGGAGGAGATTCTGAGCTTTTCTAAGCTTGCTCTCCTCCTCTCTTGTCCGTTTCATTCTTGTTGATGTTGACTTCGACCTTTGTAGTGACTCCCCTATCGGATCTGATGTCAAGCTCCTCCTCCCCAGGCCAGCCGCCACCTCGTTGCGCTCGCCCTCTGCTTTGACCGCCTTTCCTCCCAGAGCTTAGGTTTGGTGATCCAGTCCGAGAAAGCACTACTTTGTGCCTTGCTTTAACATGTTGTTTTTTTTGCTAGTCAATAAGGTTGCCAGAATTAGTCTGATTTAGGTGTGCATCTAGTGCGATAGTTGGATACACATTATTGTGATTTTAAGTCGTTTTCATGGTTTCTTATGTTGATGTTTATATGGACCTCTGCGTAGGTCATACATTTTTTTTGACATTGCTTCGTATGGAAGCTCTTAAAAGTTGTGAGTTATAGTCTGGCATGACCTATTTTGTCGGGATTTTTTCACTAGGACTAATCTCTTTATGTTGCAACAATATTTCCGTCTTATTTCAAAAAAAATTATTTGAGAGATAAAATAATTATTATTAATATCCAACATTTCAACCATGAACCTTAAAGATGATAATGGGTTGCAAGTTGGCCAAAACAAAATGTACTGAACATTCTCTTTTCTCATATGGCAGCCAGTACCAATAGTGGGTTTGATTAGTGGAGGGTCCTTCATTTTAGTGACTCTGGACTGCTTCAGCAACTTCCAATATTGTTCTCTGCAATTTTTTTTTTAAAATAAAAACATGGCTTGCACACAGCCACAACACCAAACCAAACAAAACAATCAGAACCAATACAAACATCACAAAACCTTAACAGCAGGATCAAAAGTAACACCATTTGAAGAACTGTTGATTTGATGCAACCATAGATATTGACGCTTTGATTTATTCCTCGAGGCATAAAAAAATTGGTACTTTCATATCAGTCTAAGGACCTGGAAAAAAAAAAACTATATGAAACAATGGTATTATTACACAAAACAGCTAAGGAACAACCTTGTAATGGTACTTTGACCTGATGAAGCAATTGAGAAAACAATACTTCACAATCGTATCATCCAGATCCTTACATCCTTTATTCACGAAATAATTGCTGTAATGTACTATATATCATGTTCAGAATGAATCACCTCCACAATACCATAACACAAGTTTAGGTAGCTAAACTCCAGAGAAGATACATGAACTTCATCAATTGCAGAAAGAAACCGAACTATAGATCAAACCTCTTTCTAGCACGCTTGTTGGTGTTTCTAAGCTCCACCAAAGAGAGCAGAGGGCGAGGGACTGGTATGTTATTTAATCTGTATAATGTCTTCAATCCTTTGTTGAAGCTCTTCGATGATCCAACGGGTGAATATGAAGAGCCCTTGGACACTTCAGTTTCTTTCTCCGGCAACTTCCCACATTGAATCTCGATGTCCTCCACCTCTAGCTTGTTCTCCAATGATTTCTTGGATATCACTTTAGAAACCTCCTCAACTCCTCGACATGAGAATTCTTGGTTTTCTTCTGTGGATATGGTTTTCTTCTGCTCATGTAAGAATGTAGAGCTTTGGAGACCGAGCCTAGCTCTTCCAAATAACGTGACTGTTGGGACTTTGCTTGGAGGGGACAAAGTCAAGCGTGTTTTGGGGCTAGTAGATACAATTGTTGAGGGTGATTGAGACCTTACAGGACTTTGTGTGGCTTGTCCAACTACTGGACTGACTGATGCAGCTGCATATAAAGACGCTTCTACTCCGATATCTAGAAGCTTCCAAAGAGGGTCATCTGAAGCAATGTGAGAGACGAAACAGTTTTTTTGCACATAACTCAGCTCCATTGCTCGACAACTTGGGGTTGTGGAGACGACCCATTTGGGTGCAAGAAGTTGCAGAGCCCATTCTAGTTCTTCCCTGGAAGAATGCATGGAGTAACAGACATGCCAAACACCAAACTGATCCCTCACTGCCTCATGAAACCTCTGCTTCCTCTGAGTTTTATCAGCCTCTGGATACTCTTCCTCACATGCATACCACTGTGCTGAAGGACGGATTATGAGAGGCTCTGGCTGCAGATTTGCTCGGGCCTCAGCAAGCTTTGCCTGGGCTCTTTCATAGAGTTTAGGGAACCCATCAAAGATCCTGAACCGAGAAGATGGGTCTTGAGAGATGATTTCAGGACATATAAGTGTCAGAGCTTGAAAAAATTCAGGATTTGCAGCTTTGTCAACAAATATCTTGGATCCAAATGTTTGGGACACACCCATCAAGATCTCTTCCTGCCCAAGAAGATCACAGCTGAGATACACCACCGAAACATCAGGGTGCTTCCATATACAATTCACAACCTGCTTATGGATATGATATTAATAATGTAATGAGACTGAGACTGTGACTGAAAAGGACGTGAAGATCAAGGTAAGGTGGTGATCCGGGTACCTGAGATTTTGCTGAATGCTTGCTGGGCATCTTTTGAGAGAACTTCCCAAAGGTACAGTCTAGAAAAACATAATCAAGCTGACACCTTGGCTTTTTGTCTTTCCTCCCAACGTACTTATCTGGTAAACTTAGCAGGCACTCAGGGGTGAGTCTACAATCTCCTGTGTGAAGGATATTGCCAAAAGGGCCTTCAAACAAGAACATCAGAGCTCCTGAGTTTATCCAACAAATGTCAGTAGAGTTCACTCCAAGTTGTTTTAGAAGTAAAATAGATGCCATTGAATTTTCCCTATCTATATCATTGCACAAGTGCACCTCAATATTTATATATAATTAGTAACAGGTGGAGAGCATAAACAAGGGGGGAACATCTATCAGAAGAGGAGTGTGCATGAGCCGAGGCCAAAGTAAATACTTTGAACCAGAATCGTCTTGATACCATTGCATGTTAAACTTACAAAAATAAGTTTCCTAATGATAAGACCTTCACATTGCAGTAATAATGCCTTCTAAACAAATAAACATAACAAGCCCGATCAGCTGTCTAATTCATTCAGATGGCATTTCTCAAGAACAACATACAAGTTAACACCATACATGCATATGGATGAACTTTTTAAGACATCTTAGGAAGGCTCACATATAATAGGTATCCTAAGATTCAACATGAACATAAGCACACACAGCCAATTGCCAATGATGATTTTTTTTTTTTCAACTTCAGGCCAAAAGACCATTATGAATTGAGCAAAACTATCTACAAATAAATAGACAGATTGAAGACTAGGAAATGAAAATCAACACCTCAACATAAGGGCAAATTGCAAATTCAGTCTGATGATGATAACCAACCCTTTGGTAAGACTTGTTCAGCCAACATATGCATATAAAGAGTCAATCAATAACCATAGCTGCTAGTATCATATAACCCAGAAAAAAATCATTGAAGGAAAATAAGAACAAATAAAGCACATTGCAAACGCATAATCACATACCAGGGCAGTGATTCGCATCCAAAGCTGTAACAGTGAAAGACCCATCAGGATCTTCGATCTCCACCGACTGACCCACCTCAATATCCACAAACATAGACCCGTCAAGCTGAGACAACACAAACAAACACAGAAATGGAAACTTTAAAAAGAGAATTCACCTGGGTACCTCCAAAAAACGAAAATAAACAACAAATAAAGGGCACACCTGAGGGAAGGATTGGAGGAGGAGGGTTTTGGTGAGATGGGTAGAGTAAATAGGGAAGGAGGAGTGGGCGGAGATGCCAGAGGAGTGGTCTTTGTGGGCATGAGTGAGGAAATGATGCCTCTTCTTCTTCGAAGATGGCGTCCATGTATCCACCGAGAACGGCAGGCCTCTGGGCATCTCGATTGTCATCGCTTTCGCTGAATTTGAGATCCCAGATGGCCCAGAACTGGACGCGGAGCGAAGAAGAATTAAAAAGAGAGGGAAAAAGTTCTGGCCTTTATAATCTCAGAAAATCCACAAAGCTTCCTCTGGACGACAGGGAAATTTTTTTATCTTTTGTTATTTTATCATTATTTAAATAAATAAAAAACATTTATGTATATTATTATAATCTTAATTTGATATTAGTATTTGATGGGTAGTCTTGTGAAAATGATGAAGCAATTGTTGTTTAAAGGAACTCATTAAGATATTTCTCTGAAGACATCTCTAACTATTTGTAAATTTTTGTCATCATTATATTAATATAATGTTTTTTTTATATTAAAAAAATGGTGATCAACTCCAACCATGGCTTACAAATTTTTACACCAAATATTACATCAATCAAATCTTTTAATATTTTACATAAAATAACATAATAAAGTAATAAAATAACAATAAAGTGATAAAGTTGTAATATAGTAATAATATAATTTTTACAAGCTAATATAGAGGGGCTCTCAAATTTGAGTCTTTTTGAAGACTTGCAAAAAATTTACAAGCTTGCAAGTCTTATTCAAGCTTTTAAAACTTCCAAAAAACACTCAAATTTTACAAGTTTTGAAGCCTGTTGGAGATGCCCTAAAGAACAAGCATAGAAATTTACAGTATCATCACCGGTACTAAAATCATTAGGTTCACATCCAACTCAACACAATCATGAAGATATAAACAATACAATCACTCCTTTTCAACTTAGCAACAATACCCATCTGTTCATTGGGGTTTCTACTTAGCAAACATACCTTCTGAAGGACAATCATACAGCAACTACCCCAAAATTTCCTCAAATGTTTCCAATTTTCAACTCAAACAACATAAACAAAGCAACATCCTTGCAAAATGTACCAAAACTATTTCAAGCAGACACTAAAAAACAACATTTACTGTTGTTTTGAACAAGATGATCCCACAAATTTTCACTGCACAATTCCACAATTTATCGGTATCAGACCATTTAGGCAGAGTGTTGTGGAGGGCAGAAATTATGTGTCCTCCAATGTGTGGCTGCTGCTATATGGTGCACTAGATTTCTGTGGGCTGTGCTTGTTTTTCAACCACTGGTTCATCATTTATATCAGATTGAGTTGGCTCCGATGATGCTTTGAGTGAATCTGCAGTTTCATCCCCTGCATTGCAAGAGGTCTTTTCTCCATTTGTTGCATTCAATGAGTTGGGCTTTTCAACATGGTTCACTTTCAGTGACGATTTCTTTTGCTCATTTGTGGTCTTGGATGGAACTTTCTTTGCTGATGGCAGCTTTCCAGGAAGAGAATTGCGTGATGGCTTCTTCGCATGGATAGAAGCTCCTGTGGTTGAGTTATTCTGAGAAACTCTCTCATCCAAGCTTAACCTGCTCAGCAGACTACTATTGCCTTCAGCATCAACCTTGTCATTGATCTTCTTTCGCCCAAGCTTAGGGGATTTGGCTCTTGTTATAGGCATCTGCATAAAAACAAAATATTAACACACATAGTCATGATAATCTTATAGACAAATCCCTAGATTAAGTGTTAACATGATAATCTTAAGTTAGTACTGGACAGCTTTAAGGCGAGTCTAACCAAAGCTAAACAGAAAGGGTAGTGGAATAGCTTGCAGATGCATACCAAACCAAGACCAAGAAGAGACATACAACAAAATGACCATAAGTAAAGAGCCACAGCTTGGCGGCCATACAACTCTTATAAGTTACCATCCAGATCCAGTTCACCTAGAAGCTGCCTGATCTATAACTACCATAAAATACTTTAACTTAGACAACAGTTATAGCCATTTGGTTTTGATATGACAGTTCAGAAGTTGCTTGATCTATAACTACCATAAATAGTGGGCTGCTAAAGCTAGTAAACAGTTTTTTTATCTACACAAGGATTTAAAACGTTGATCAACATGGCACAACTCTTCTTTTCACTATAGAAACCAGACTAGACTATCTAGTCTAGTACAGGTTTTGAAACACTGGCTGGTCAAATCAAATGCACTAATGAACCAACTTGTTTACTGTTTTGATACTGGCAAAGTATGTGTTTGACTATCAATTGCATGACTTTTTTTATCTAGCAATCCTGAAACATCAATTTTTACAGATTTTGCAAACAAAAACCTAGACAAAGATTTTAAATTTCATAAAATGGTTCAAATTTGATGACATTTATGATGAGATTAGACAATTCTACCTTCTTTAACTCCACCTTAGGTGGTGGGGGCTCCTGATAGAAGCTGGGCATGGGAGTTGCTTTGAAGGCTAAACTCTTCCGAAACTTTTTAATCTCAGCTTGTTGAGATTCCTGTAGGAGACTTAAGGATTGTCATAATAAGAATATACTTCACAATACAAATTACATCAGTGCAATGTAAATAAAAAATACCTTTGTTTTGGCTTGAAGTGTATTCTTCTCCTCTTCCTTGGCTTGAGTCATTTCCTCAAGCTTGGTATAGAACTGTCAAACAGAACATGAGAACATTATGTCAAAAGTACACACAGGCGAAGATGAAATAAAAAAGTATAGTATAAACTAACCTCTCTCCTTTTCTCAGCCCGCTCACTACACCTAAAACTGAAACCATAATTCGGAAGGGCACCGGCCTTTCGAGCTTTGGCATCTCCAGAAGTTGGACTTCTATAATAATTAAGGTCTAACCAATAAAACCCATTGAGTAAATGGTAATCACCGATAAATGTAAGAAAAGCCCAGATACTACCAAAACAAACAGAATCAAACACCTGTATATATGTTTCTGCTCAGGTTATCCTAATAGCATACAATTCCTACCCACTGATAGATAATATGAGAAATGAAATAAAAAAAAGGATACGGAGAAGATTGTGTGTCTCCTTCAGCTTTTGTATGAGGTCCTTTTTTCAAAGGCTTCAGTTTTGTCTTCTCCCTGTATCCAAGAAATACAGTTCACAATTGGCAAGGGAAAAGGTTGTCATCAATCATTGCAAAGTATGAATCATTCATTATTGAGAGAACAAAAAGAATATGATCACCAGCCCTCTAATTTGGAAAATTAATTTGGAATTTAGAGCAAATAATTAATTAATATATGTATCATATCAGTGACAAAATTTAAATATTAGTCCAAGAAAAACATACACAAGGTCTTCAGACGATGTTGTAGGAGACTTTCCAGAATGCTGCTAAAAGCAGATAAAAGAAAGATTAGTGATCACAATAAAAGTATGCAAAACCCCAAACAAGATGAACTGGAAGCCTGGGTTCAATCAACATCATGCACATGAGCAAGAAACTAATGGTAGTTTTAACTCTCACCGTGGTTGGATGAACATGGCTATTACTACGTGATCTAGTCTCAAGTGGCTGTTTTGGGCGAGCATTTGGGACATCGTGACCATTTGGAACAGTATTAGATGCATCCATTTCCTTTACATCTTTGCTTTTCTTCATCACCGATGCAGAAACACTTTTTGGGTGTGGGGCCTTCTCAGCCTTGACCTTGATCTTACTCTTTTGTGGCTTAGATTCTGTTGGCTGACTTCCATCTTTCGCAACTTCCTACAAGATGGGCATGCATATGATGTGAAAGTGAAATTAGACTAAACTAAGCCAATTTTCATATGCAGAAACAACTAATAAGATATAAATCAAATACCTTAGGATCAGAGAAATGTTTGCTCTCCTCAAAATTTCCTGCAGATGAAGAATTAGTATCACCATCTTCCAACTTGGTTGGATACTCAGAATTACCATCAGGAACTGATGACTCCATAGAAGTACCAATGGTTCCGTTCAGACCATTTGAAACAAAACTAGCATCCCCAGAGGCATTAAGCTGCTCCAGAAGACCGTTTTGATGTAACACCTCAGACCCGTCCCCACAGACAGCATTATGAGAATCCATCACTCACTTCCAACTACAAAAATAAAGGCAAAACCTTGAGTTTATGCATCAAAATGAAAGAATAAACATAGACAATATAGTTTATAAAAGTCATTACTGCAAAACTTTTGCCTTATTCTTCCGTCTTATGTATATCTTATACAATTACCAATGAAATGGCTACTTCATTCAAAGGCTGATAAACAAAGAGCACCTGGACCTCAAAAACAGCTGGGCATAATCAAGGCAAGTAAAACTCTACACTTGATGGCATTTAGAGAAATAAAATGGTAACTCAGGTCTTGTTGCAACATCATAATGAAGTCACATTAAGCAGGAAGAACCGAAACAGATCGATCAAATTATTCCAATATATGACAGAAAAATGGACCATATAGCTAAATCAATATCCTCCAAAGCAAACAATCAATGTACATATATCATCACACACCAAAGTTCACCCAAAACCATTACCCCCACAGAAATCAGTGAGCATTCTCATAAATCCAAACTAAAAACAAAATAAATAAAAAATTTGCAGACCATTTCGAACTGATCTGCTTACCAAGAACACGCATTCTCGCCAGGATAACCCACACAGATAAAATGGAAACATTGCAGAGAAAAATCACCGAAAGCTCACTTCACTTACATTTTCCAGAAGTCCAGAAAATACCCAACAAAAACAAACACATAATCCAACATTTAACTTCAAACCCAACATTTTCTCACTAACCATACGCCTAGCAAAGCTATTCTGAGAGCTTAAATCGTTACCTCGTAGAGCGCGAAATAGTCAAGGCTCCATCTGAAAGCTCGATTTAGCTTCGAATACGGCGGCAGAGAGCGAGGGTTTTGAAGGATCTGACAGGAGAACAATGAAGATTGATTCCGGAACCCTAAAGGACGCAAAACATTGGATTAGAGAAGCGGATCTTTCGAAGAGATTGAACTTTGGACTCAGTAAAGAAAGAGAGAGTTTGTTTTGTGGATTGGAAATTCAGCAGCGAATTAGACACTGTAGTATCCGAGAGGCGTATACGGACAGACATATAAAATATACGGTTATGTCCTAAATACTAATATTAGTTCAACCCAAATTCAATGACCCTTTTTTCACAATTTATTAATTCATAAACCATAATATATGAATATATCATATTACAGCCCAAAAACAAAGGGATAAATTAAATTCTATTATCTTTATGAGATGTTCACAAACATAAATGTTTATACTAATTTTTTATAGTCGCATAATTTAATAGTAAAATTTCAATATATGTATAACTATTTTTTATAAATTTTCACGTATTACTATAATATAAAATTAACGTAAATAATTAAAATATTCGATATTTTTGTTGTCATGTGACAAATCATGTACTTTTTGAATTCAAATTCATTGCTTCTAAATCCAAATTCGTTGTAGCGGAATAAATGAAGTTTCAATTTTGGAATTGGAAGTAGTTGAAAGTTGTTTAGTTTTATTATGTAAATAAGGGTTGGAGTGAAAGAACAAAAGAGAACTTAGACCAAAAATGATTAATACAAGCAATAATAGTTTACTTCCAGAGGATATACCACACATCACCATGCCAATATTCAACTCAAATGCTTTGTTTTCTCACCCTTTAGTTATCATAAGTAAGGTTATTTTCATCTATGGTTGCACCTAAAAAGTGTTAGGGATGTGTTGATCAACTTGTTAGGGAGAGATCGAGTTTATGTACAAGTAAATAAATAAAACTTACAGTAAATACATTGAACATCAAATTGATCTATAGATTATATGATTATTAAGTTAATGATGTTCGTTTTCGATACATTATTTTATAGACGTCAATAGATATGTCTAACAAAACCTAATGTACCATAGTCAAAAGTTTGGTGGGAAATTTGGTGATGAAGAATCTATTGTTCTAACAAATCGAGAAATGTAAACGACGAAACAAATGTATACATGCTAAGCAATTTTCATTTTAAAAAAAATCGAGCAAACTTGACTGCATATGGTAATTACATTTCTATGATCAATTTCACCCTTCACTAGTTGCCCGAGACCTCGAGCAAAAGCAAGGCACGCGCCTGCCCAAGACCTTCAATGACATATGTGTAGTCGCACAATCGTTATCACTAATTAATTGACTAACGGGATGTCCTCTTGATCATCACACAATATGTAATGTACATTAGATGATAAAGATCATTCATGAGAAGTTTGTAACATGTATATGGTGACAAAATATAAAACTTCAAAATCTTGCTCCTAATTTAGTTTCAATAGGTCCAAAATACTAATTTACAGGTTAGCCTATCGATTCTTTTGAATGAAATTCAAAGTTTTAGAAGAGAATGACCCCAAACTTATTTTTCCAAAAGTTTGGTTAAACATATGAACTTGAATTTATTGATGATCAAACCACATATAGAACGACATAAAACCTTACAACCTCGTTAACCAAGAACGATGTCCTCTTGTTTCACCCAATATAATGTTGATTATCCTTCTAAGCTTGACCATTACAATAAGCTATGCAATTATAATTTGTGACGCGTTTATAACCCCGTCTTGGGAGACTCGTGGACTTACCCAATATATACTATGCTTACAACTTACGAGCGATATATAAAATCTCATCCAACATTCAAGAAATTGTTTTTTCTCATAATTGATAAATAGAAGGCACATATGCTTATTCATGTTGTCGCGTATAAGATTTAATTATCTCCAACTATGCAACACCAACGTGTAAAACTAAACAATAAAATGGCCACACAATTATTTCTTATGTTACTCAAATGCAATCCTAGGTTGTGTTTGTCACTAGAGATGGCTTAACCGACCATCCTCAAATGCATCCAATTTTATTATGGTTTTTATATAGTCATGAAATATTTTAGTGGCTACTAAGTTAAGGTCGACCTCGCAATATGGTCGACGTTGTTCTTCACCACCAACATAATATAAACAAAACATTAAGGATCAAAATTAATATAAGCTAATCGTTGAATCCAACTATTACACAACTATCCTTTGAAGCAACTTAAGTCCCTTTCTCAAAAGTATATACATAATAGTGATAGTGTGCCTCCACAAATAGGAACCCTACCCTCTTCCATATATTTAATTGACCAATGTGTCACATCCATTCAAATAGTGCTACATATTCATATATATGTTACTGTATTAAGCAACTAAAAATGATTGTCCATCATTAATAATGAGTCCTTTGAAAGTTGAAACAACATATCACATTCTTATAATATACGCAAAGAATATTTCCCGAGAGTTTCCAAAACCTTGGCGGCTGGCTTTCTCTCCACCAATCAGAGCCTGCTATGTCAACCCACTCATGTCCGACTTTGCACTATCCTTTTTTTTTTTTTTCTCATTATCACGTCGCCGACGTGTCACACTATAATGGTTATGCCACGATAAGAACTTAGAGGTCCACCAACTTTTTTTAGATGTTCACATCCACTGTTGTCCCCTAAAAATAATTCAAATCACTTCCCCTATAAATTCCTTGTTTGGGAGTCAACAACACACAACAAAACATTTTAACCTAAACATATCTATAACGTTGTACTTTGTTCTATAGTCATGTCGTCGATCGGAGCTAGTTACGCCGGAGTGCACGTGCAGAAGATGCGGCAAAAAGAGAAGATGAAGAGGATGGAAGAGGAACGGAGAAGGAGAGAAGACGGGGACGGGGAGGGCCGGCGAGGTGGTTCCGATGTGGGTTCTGTTTCGGCTGGCCGGAGTAACAAGGTCCATCCGTACAAGTTTCCGGCCGCCGGAAAAGATAAAGGCAAGTGATGTGAATGTTCAATGTGGGATCTTTGGCGACCAAAAGTGAGTGTATGTGTGTGTTGTATGCTAATTTGGTGTGAATCGTCAATTTTATGTACGTATGTAAATGTTTTTTTACTGTCTAGTTGCAGATTTTTAAGGTTGTGCTTGCTTTGTACTAATTGGACAGGACGAAGGTCAATAATAATCATTGTACTTGTTGTATGTCTTTTTTGTTTAGGTTTTATAGTTATTTTCTCTGTTAAATAATTTACTGGTTAGTTTAAATAGTTCGAGCTTTTGATGACAATGGTACACTGCACGGTCTACATAGGGTTGTCGGTCCGGTCCAGCACTACAACATAAAGTTTTTTTTTTTACAAAACGATAGTGATTTATTATTTTGGTCCAAAAGAATTACAGACGGAATATTGTTCGGGACATTTGCCCAATTAAACAGCCATCCAGTATTAAAAAAAATGAATGTCTAATTATTACATAAACTACTTTATTCGCAAGACAGCATACGTAAAAAAACGGTTACACACATTTTTCAGACAAAAATTCATTTATAATTATAAATTAACCGTATGAATGCACATATTTTACGGCGCAAGGGATGGCAATGTCGGCGCCGGAGTCATCATTGACCTTTCACCCATTATTGACAAGGACATCAAGCGACGTAATTATGCAGTGCCACGTGTCATCTCGAAAAAGTTTACATTTAGAGAGGTCAACTATTTGAGAAAATTGAACCCTTGAGCATTATTTTTATAGGGATAAATATATATTAAGATAAGCACACACAAAAAATAGTAACTACGACGATGACAATACAGAAGAAAGCAAAGGTCAAGGTGGACACTAACGAAAATTATAAAGAGGTGGGACCGTGGGCCTGATCTTGGGCTTGGGCCCAGCTTCCATTTAAAGGTGCTCTCCATTCTCCAATAGTTTGGCACATAATCTGTTTTTTTTAATTATCGGTAAAAAAAAAAAACGAGAAATCATAATTTTATCTACTCTAGATTAACCTTTAATTTGATCTTACTCTATGTAAATAAAATTATTAAGATTTGAATCTCTGATATCAAGAGAACAAAAAAATCACTAATCATAGTAAACCAGTATGCTCCTACATACATATGTGATTAAGTATTTGTGACATGTCACAAATACAAGTCACTACATTGATATGGAATTTATCATATTAAATAACATGCATGACATAATATAATAATTGAAACCAACTAGTACGAATAGACCAACAATAGATTGGTACATACAACATTTTATAATAAAAATAACATTCAATATCAAAATATAATAATGTACAGTACAAATTCAATTGGTATTTTATGTTTTAATGTAAGTTACAACTGATACAAAACAAAATCGATAAATCTATTTGAGACCGGCCAATTTATTATGCAAGTCCAATTTCATGCCTGGAGTTGAACATAACAATAACAATGCTGCTTGTTGTTGGCGACAAAAATAATATTTTTATAACGATAATGTTTTGTTCAAAAGGTCGTGAAGCTTATAATTGATTTTGTAAGGTAATGGAGATATTCATCCCAAATATATCAATTATTAATTATTGATAACAGTAAATAATAATAATTTATTAATTGATTTTTGAGTAAAAGAAAAAAAGAAAAGAAAATGTCATTTCAGTGATTAGCCATTGCTCAATAATTCCCCACCAAACAGTAATAAATAAAATCGTACAATTGCACATCAATCACAGAACAAGGTTCCACGTGGTACAATCTAACTAATTGCCCAACACTAAAGTTCTTTTTAAGCCTTTAACATTTATTTATCTCTTGTTGTATAAAATTGTAAATGTTAATGTGATCAATGAATGACCGACAAGCATTTAATTGTTGTTTTCTTTTCAACTACATGTACTCCAACTTTACGTTCGTTACCTCCCTAAATATGAACTAATTAAAATTAGATATGTTTAAGTAATTCATGTTTTTTTTTTTTTTCTGTAATATGTAATTCATGTTTAAATAACTTTAGAAACAAAAAAAGATTAGATATCCATAACGTAAAATTCAATTTTAGAAAGTGAAACACGCTTATCTTGAAATAAATGAAGAATTTCAGTGGTATAGTGAGGACTTTATGTCGTGAACAATCAAGCGATGTAAGATTTATCGGTTGTGATATACAATATTGACAAAGAACGATTTTTTTAAATAAATAAATGAAGAATGAATAAAAAATAATTTACTTTTTTAAATAAGGACAAAATTAGATGGAAATATTGTCGCAACAAAAAGAAACTAATTCTAGTGGAACAATTCCAACCAAATAGGTCATGTCAAACTATGACTCACAACTATTAAAAGCTTTCATACGAAGCAATGCTAAAACAGATATATGACCTACGCATAGTTCCCAATAAATATCAGTATAATGAATCACGAAAACAACCTAAAACCACAATAATGTGTATCCAAATATCGCAATATATGCACACCTAAGTCAGACTAATTCTGACAACCTTACAAACTAGCCAAAAACCAAAAACAACATGCTAAATCAAGGCATGAAGTAATGCTTACTCGAACTGAATGACCACATTTAACTTCCGGGAGGAAGGGAGGCGGGCGGTTGAGCGAGGGCGACTGGCCAGGGGGGATGAGGAAAGAGTAGCTTGATGTCAGATTCAATAGAGCCACTACTACAAAAGCAGAGGCAATAACAACAAGAAAAGAATGAACATGAAAGGGGGAGAATACGCTCAGAAAAACTCGAAGCCCCCTCTCCAACTTCAACCACACATAAAAAAATCTCTAACAGAAAGAGAGCGGCATATTCTAAAATATATAAGACCGGTTTTTTAATACTACAAGTAAATTATAAAATAAATCAAATAGAACAAACCAATATATATAATACACAAAGTACAAACTATTATCTAAAGATTCTTTAAAATTAATCTTTTGAAATGTCATAAATTAATTAAAATTCATCCTTACAATTAGTCTCATATAATAAAAATATTTAAACTCAATATGAAATTGATGGATAACATGACACATGATTAATTAATTAATCAAGTCAGGATGCATATACATTAATTGTATTATTAGCAACTACCTCTTTTGATTAGTCAAATAAAAAAATCAAGACATAAAACAACCTCTTGTATTAGTACTAAAAACTAAAGTGTCGATAACAACTTGGCCGAAAATATAAATCGACAACGACCCAATAGAAATAAAATAAAATAATCCTAATAATATTCAAAAGAAAAATACTACTATGAAAATAACCTACAGTATATATATTACAAACGTACCAGCTCATCACATGACTCCAATACATTATCTACAAATCTGTGTGTCTATAGTTGAAGTTGTAGCCATGGCCACTCTGTCCGAGATCTTCTCTCACCTCCACACCATGACCCACGTCTTCTTCACTCTCCTCTTTCTCGAGCTCGTCATTCTTATCCGCTCCGTCACCGGCGGCGCCTCCGCCTCCGCCTCCAAGCGCCGCCAAAC
>JAYMSW010000268.1:0-25848 GCA_036897725.1 Erodium texanum
AGGCTGAAGAGGGTTGATTTTGGGAAGAAGGTGGGGAAGTTGGAGGGGAGGTGGCTGCCTTGTGTGGAGAATGGCGGTGGTGATGATGCTGATTTTGTACTTCTGGTTGTTGAGGTTGTTGTGACCTTGGTGAAGTGCACGGCTATGGGGAAGAGTAAAGAGAGTGGGGATTATAGGAGGGTGCTTGATTTGGTGGATGAGGTCAGGCCTTGGTTCAGGTGTGTGATTTCAATGGTTTAAGGCATTTCTCATGTTTGTGATCTCAAATTGTAAAGGGTATTGCCAACTTAGTGCTGCTGCTATTGCTCTACATAATTCTTAAGTGACTTGTTAGGATACACACACATGTATATTCATATGAATTGGTGTGGGTACTTTTTTTGTTCCATAAGCTACATGTATTCTAGTAGTGCTTTACCAGAAAGTGTTCTTTTGTTCTGTTGATTAAGCATAGTTCTGGGGACAGAACAGTGAAGCAAATTTTCTCTCTTGCCAAATAGTGCATATTATTCGATTAGGTCTTTTCTTGACTTGGTAGTGTTGTTAGTTTTTATGGCATCCAAGCAGAGAAGTAGTGTGATTCTCTATTTTTTCTATATGGACAATTTCCTCTTTTTTGCCAAGTTATTTTGTTTTGTTGTTTCTGAAAGAAAATATCCGTTCTGCATGTGGGTTTTGGATGCATATGATTAAATTTGAAAATTCTGATGAATGGGAATTTCTAAAAAAAACGGTTACTATTATTTCCTTGTCTTTGTTTATTGCTACATGAACCACTGCATATGGTGTTATCCATATTTTTTTGCAGAAAACTCTAGCTGCATGTTGGGGCTGAGAATGAGTGATTTTTTTATTGGATGATCTGAATTTGTGTGTTTTAGGAAGCTAGATGCAGCTACATATGAGAAGTTGCACAGAGTGCTAGTGACATATCTGGGAAAGTGTGCCTTATTTTTGGTTGGAGAGCTAACAGAATTTGATGAGGATTTATTACGTGCCTTCTGTGCGGAAGCATTGACCAAGTATGCAGAGTCATCAATGAAAGATCAAATTTATAAGGTGGCTCAAATTTAGTTTCTATCCAAATATGCTATGAGGCCCTTTTTATCTTCCTGTAACTGATCTTGATATGCAGTTTGCCTGTAGGGTTTGTTCGTCTCTATTCTCACAGCAGGAGAGTAGATCGTCAGTTGCCACTGACTTGTTAATTTGTGTGTTGGATTCGGTTGCCTGTCAATGCAAGGTAATGCCATCGGAATAAAAAAGACATGTTTTTTTTTAATGGTTTTTATCCAGTTCAAATCTACGTGCAACCCTTTGAAGTCTAGTTGGTATTCTTTAAATTAGTGTTTTACATCTTAGTAGTAGAGTCCCATTGCTAAAGTTCACTGTGCAAATAATCTTCTTCTTCTTTTTTTTTTTAATGGATACAATCTGAAACTTCCAATCATTTGCAAAATAATTTTGCAGTATGGTGTTACAAAATAGAAGTGAAAAAGGAGTGGGGAGGTCTGTAGCAATATTAACTAATGGGGAAGCTTATGTTACATACTCAATGTCATAAACAATACCATGTCTATTCATATCTTTTCTGGGTCTTGTTCATCATATCAATATAGTTGAGCATTTGATTACCTTTCAATTTACCTCTTCCTAAGTTATCTGTCCAGATTAACTGCATTATTGCTTAAATTATTTCTCTTCAGGTTGAAAGGGAAGCGACTATAGTAGAGTTCATTGAACTTGTCTCTTATTGTGCCAACAAATGTAGAGCTTCTACTGCAAGTTTTCATAAAGTTCTTGCAGCACATATATACAAAATATCAGGTGATTTCCATAAGGTATCTTTTCTATGTACCTTCTTGTGTGCTGACTAGTGGCATGCTCATATGTTTCATAATTGCTTGGATGAAATACCCAATGCAGTAATTCATATGTTTAACTTCATTGGCAGGTCTTGGTACCATTAGAATTTATTTTAAGGCTGTATGCCACTGGGTTGTACTTTACTGATTGCAGTCTGAAGTTCAAAAATGGTGATTTCGCAAGCTCAAGAGGTGTTGTATATGAGTTTGTAGGAAGAATTTTGCTTGACGACCGGGAAAGGTTACACAGTCTTGTGTCTTCCCTTAAATCAGCAAAAAGTTACTTTTCCATGAATTTTGATTCGAAGGCATCCATAACTTGCCCCCAGAAGAGTACGAAGGCTTATCTGCTGCCTTACCTAAATGCATTGAAGTTCTTGTGTCAGCCTCTTGCTGATTCTGTTAATTCAGAGAGGAAGCTGATAGTTGGTGAAAATGAAGATGCTGGTGTTTCAACTGATCTGTGTCATATCCAAGACACCCTCCATCAGTTCTGTGATGCTCTTTTGTTTAACAAGTATGTCACTTTTAATTCCGATAGCTCCATGTTTTCACTTTTACTGTGATTGTTCCAGCTACTAGTGCACTTGAGATTTCTAGCATTCTATTGTGTTATTGTTCTTTAAATACTCACAACTAACAAAATTAAGTATGTCTGTTGCTTATCTTGTATCATGTAATTAAGCATGACAATTAGGTTTCTCTTCTCTTACTTATTTATGGGTGCAGTCATACATCTAAGGAGGGAGATGGATTTGATGCTAACAACAAAATTATACTTAGTGTAGCTGTAGCAGGTTTCACTCTCTCAGTCAGAACACAACTTAAGATGAAGGTTTCACCCTCCTTACAAAACTTCTTATCCGATTATGGATGCATATTTTCTTAGAAGAGTTTGGTGATTGTACCCAGATGCTATTTTTTCCCACCCTAGTTAACTTGTTTGCTCTTATTTCAGGAAAGTGTGGATTTAATCAAACACATCATTGCAAGTGAATGGATACAACCACATGGACTAAAGTTTCTATTTGCCTCTCTTTACAATGTTGGCATTATTCTGTACAGAAATAAGCAATTGAAGGAGGTACTTTCTTTAAAAAGGATATATGCTCTATTCAAGGACAGGAACATCATATTGAGCCATCTCTGACTTAACATTCATCAAACAAGATTCTTCTAAACTGCTTATGCATTCATGGACCTTTGGTATTAAGAGTAATCTATGAATGCAGGCTTCAAAGGCACTAAATCTATCTTGTAGAGCATCTTGGACTTGTGTGCAACTTCTTTGCCGTCTTATCAACAAATCAAATGATAGTAATGGTGATCTTACTGAAGATGCTCTTTTAGAATTTTTTTCCGACGTGTGCTCAAAAAGTACTTTTCTTTTGGACGTTCTTCATCAATGTGGCAGTAATAAAGCAAAGAGAAAAGTTCTCTGTTGTTTTGAAAGTTGGTCTGTTGCTGGAAATTTACTCAAAAAATTACCTGCCCCTAAACTTCTGGTGAAACAGTGGGTTAAGGTATGTTAAATTTTACCGCACTTTATTGGCTTAGACATTTAGAATTAACAGTTGTTTAACAAGTGTGGGGCCTGCCTAATGAGTGGGTGACAAGACACATGTGAGCGCATGTTAAATGAAGCCATACTGCATTAGTTTAAGATGTTAGGGTAACTGGTTAAGGTGAGCTCATGAGACCTTCTTCCTTATCATTTGATCAGATGGAATGCAAAGTCCAAAAGATCACAGATGTAGGGGAATGCTCTCCAACTTTATATTGTTCACTTTCATCTTCTGCAAAAGTTTCAAAAAGGACAGTTGGCATTCTCTTGGAGGAGGTTCGATCTTTGTTGGCTTTTTCTTTCAATTAGATTTTCATATGTTGGATTGTTTTATTTTTCCTACTTATGGTTTCCACTTTGTTTTCTTGAATTCTTTTTAGGAGCTTGCTGCATATGAAGAAATGGTGGTTTTATGCCCACAATTCTCTCAGAGAATGCAAATGAAAATTATAGATATCCTCTTGCAAAATGTATATGTTACACGTGAATTTTTCGTAGAGAAAGCCAGAGTTTTAATCAGAAAAGGAAAGGCATTAAGGACCCTAGGAGGAGAAAGTTCAAAACACTGTATTCAGTGTTTGTCGGAAGCTATATATACAATGGTCAGTTATTTCGTTTGGTTTATGTTTTGCTCTTGTTTCATTGTTTAGAGCCCCAAGCAGTAGATCTGCTATCTATGGATTGAATTTTTGCTGAGTTCACATCTCATTGAAACAGAAAGACATGCGAGGTGAACGATATGGCTCTAATATCCCAAGATGTCATCAGTTGGCTGTAGCTTATAGCTTGCGGGCACTGTGCACCCAGGAAGCTGAACCAAATTCTAAGGTGTTAATGGATAAATTAAACAACTGATTTGTTGAGGCTCGCCACTTATAATTATTTAATTGATAATAGCATCTTTGGTTTGTTACTAATTCTATGCTTTGTTTTGGTATAATCAGCAAGTCTTTGAAGATATTAATGCAGCCATAAATCTATGGTTGAGTATACCTTTTCCAGATCATTGCTTTGAGGATGACCAGCAGAATATTGTGTCCAAAAGTACAATGATACTGCTGTATAACATAATTGATTTGTTGGCGATGAAGGTATACCTTATCATTTTTATTTGGTGGAGCAGGCTGTTATGAATATCTAATCTTATCATTCATTTCCTTGCTTCTGTATTTCCAGGGTTGTGTAGACTTTCACAAAGACATATATGAACTGATGCTTAGGTTTTTCAAATGGAAGAATGTTTCACCGGAGACGTGCTTGGCTGCATTGTGGGAAGGGAGAAGGCTTAGTCATGCTCTTTGCATCTCACCTGTAAATGAGTTGTTCATCACGAGCTTGTCAGGACAATGTGGCGAACTTTCTAGGTCTATTGATTTCTGGATACACTGTTTCAGTGGATCCCAGCCTCTAGAAGTTGGGTTCAAACAAAGTTTATCCCTATCATTATCAGTCACTCCCTCCAACTCTCTTGGCCATGATAGTTTTTGTCAGCCAAATATCACATTTGATGATGTTAAAGGGACTGCCCTGGAACTCATTTCAGCTGGAAGTTCCTCCCAGGTGGTCTAGTGGGTTATTCTTCTTCATTCATCATTTCAACTCATTACCATTCTGTACGTAATCATGTGCTTCTATTTTCACAGGTCAAACCATCTCCAATTTTTGTTGCTGGATATCTCTACTATGATTTATGTGAAAGATTCATTTCAAAAGGACAGCTATCTGAGGTAACCTGATAAATGTCAAAATTTCTGTACTATTGTGTTCTAAGGCTACTTATGAGGTGCATCATTAATTTGATATACTTGAGATGTAGAAGGATGTGTGCATAATACTTATGAAATCCATCTTACCCTGTCCATTTGCACCTTTTTCTCTTTTTGCATATTATCTGTGAGGTTTTCTTATGATGCTCTTTCTAATCTTAGGCTCTTTCATATGCAAAAGAAGCCCATCGATTACGTACTAAACTGTTTCAAGAAAAATTTATCTACTCTGTTGAGCAACATAGTGAAAAGGACAAAGAAACTGGAGAAATTATCCAGAAGCATACTTATGGTATTAGTACCCTCCAAGTGGTTAGATCGGTTTTTAAAGAAGTTTTGTCATTTGATGCTGGTTCATGGGACTTGGAAGGCTATCTTAGTCCATGGAAAGTACTTCAGTGTTATCTTGAAAGCACTCTACAGGTTTTACTTCTATTTTTCCCATCTATTAGACCTTCTTGCTTGGAAATTCGACGCAATATCTTGTATGCTGCTAACATTTTAAATGACATAGCAGTAACTTATAACTCTCAGGTTGGAGTCATCAATGAAATAATTGGAAACGGAGCAGAAGCTGAGACTTTCTTACTCTGGGGAAAAAACATCTCTTGCTTGCAAAACTTGCCACCTTTTATAGTTGCCTTTTCATCCGTGTTAGGTAGGAGAATTCATTTTTCCCTGTTTCTTTTAGTTTTGTCTGACTCCTTATTTACAAACTATCTTACTGTTATTTTCTTTAGGAAAATTATATCGTAAGAAACAGCTCTGGGATTTGGCAGAAAAGGAACTCCTCAACGCTAAAGGGATTTTAGTTAATGACAGTGCAACTATCTCATGTTTGAAGTGCAGATTACTGCAGGAAGTCACTATTGATCAGCAATTGGGTGATTTATCTCGAAGTCAATTTGGTGGTACCAAGGGGAGTGTTTCAGGAAGATCAGCAACTGCTGAAGACTTGTACCGATCAGCACTAGACAAACTTGGTCTTCCAGAGTGGAAAAACCTTATTAGTTATCCCAAGGAAGCAAACACTGTCAATGATTTTGAACTCAGTTATAGCAACTCTTGTGCTTGTTCTACATCAGCCGAGTCAAATGGAGAATTTCCTTACAAGAAAGAGGGCCCTAAAGCAAAATTTGACGGCAAAAGGTCTAGAAAAGATAAGAATTCTTTGAAACCTTTAGCAAAAGAGCATGTTCTAAGTGATACCAATTCAAGAGTAACTCGTTCTAGATATAGATCTTCCCAGAGCCAGAGTGTAAATGTTTCTAGTGAGGTGCTAACTGGACGTCCAAAACAATCAAATAGCAATCATATGTCTGATATTGCTAGTCAGGAGTCAGTAGCGAAAAGTTCTGTGCTAAACTCAGATGGGGAAGTAGCATGTATTTGCAACAACGTGGGGTGTTGGCAATGTCTTCTTAGTGATGTTATGAAGTCTGGCTTAGTGACCAGTTTTATAAATGTGAAATGGGAGTTCGTTCGCAGGCAATGTTTATTGAGGGTACTCGCTAGCATAGGTAAGGAAGCAACCACATATTGTTACTACATTAGTTTGGCTGCACTAAATTATACTATAGTAATTTGGTTCTCATTGTATATCTGCTAGTAAAGCTGGGTTGAACAATGAACTTATCAGAAGTTCGACAAAAAAATGAGACTTTGTAACACTTGGTAAAGGGAGAATTTCAAAATTGGGCTACATCTATATGGTCATTGTTAATTTGTTATATTACTATTGTGTGTTTTCAGGAAAATGCTTGGGAAGTCGTGGTCTAGTTCATCAAGCACATGAAATATCTTTGCAAAGCATTTCTGCCTTGGTCAGCAGAAACCAATTCCACAATGTGTACTCTTCTGCTTGCTCTACTTTCTTGCTTAACTTGCTTGGGAAGGAAATCTCAGGAGATATTTTCGCAGTTGAACGTGCAACAGTCCTTTACAACATATGTTGGTTATATTTGAAATGTTACTGTTCTAAGGATAGCAGGTATTTAAATATTATGTTCTTGTGCATATAATTTTTGATTATTTTTATTCATGCCTTCCCTTTCTTATTATTAACTGTGATGCCACTAAAAATGATTCAGTATTTATCATTCAATAGCAAACACAATGTACACCTTCATGATTTATGCAATACACACGACATATATGTACTTATTTTCAAATAATTTTTTCTTAACAATAGTTTGTCTAACTAACTTATGTACTTTGTATCATCTTTTTCTGTTCTACAGGATGAGTTGTTGCATTTTGTCTGATATTAAGTTACCCAATATCGTATCGTGGTTAAAGCTAGCCTTTATACTCTGCTGTGAGGTTCCTGCACTCTTTCAGAAGGTCAGGCTTCTTTGGATTAACTACATGTCATCGGTTCATCTTGTAGCTGTAGCTAGTAGCTTCCACTTACATAGTCTTTCCCTCATTTCCTTGTTAAATACCTTATTTGATTGTCATGATGATTGATTCTTGGTCTTTGGTAATAATATAACAGGTTTCTAGATTGCTTGCTGTCATATATTTACTTTCCACCTCTAGGGAGTCTTCTTCTTTGCCTACTTGCAAAGAAATGTCTGGAAATCATTGGGCTTCATATTTTCATCAAGCCTCAGTTGGAACTCATCTTAATCACCAGCTCTTTTTGAATATGAGTGTGAAACATACAGCTGAGGTATGCAGGCTCACTTATCTCCCGACTCAAGTGTAGAAACCAGAAGCAATCTGACAATATATGCGAGCAAATAACTCATTTAATCATGTATCTTGATTTTAATCTCCTATAATGTTATAGATTTTACATTTTTAAGTGGTATGTTATTTCAGGGATCACATGCTAGCACAACTTGCACAGGAGTGAAATCATGCAATCCGTTGAGGTCAGTTTCAACATTCATGAAATATACCATAGTTCATATTGCTCTCTTGCTTACTTTATTTCTCTTCTTTTCTTTGATGCCACAGACTTGCACCTGAATCTGTTCAAGATCTTGAAAGTTTTGTAATGGATTTTTTTGCGAGTCTTCCTTGCTCCACAGTCATCTGCATAAGCATGCTTGGAGGTGACTATGCTTCTTTATTACAAGAATTGATGTCCTATCCTTCTCAAGTCCATGCATGGATGTTATTATCACGCTTCAGTTCTAAGAACCAACCTGTTGCTGTACTTCTACCAGTGGATTCAATTTTAGGTATGTTTTGGATATTCACAAATTTCTATACATATTAATGTGTATATCTAAATCACAGAAAAAAAAAAACTCTAATAAATTTCATCAGAGGTTTCAAATGATGACGACAACGATGAAAGAAGAAATGCATCTGCAAAAACTGACGAGGGCATGGATTTGGATAAACACTGGCATTGCCCCTGGCGATATGCAATTGTTGATGACGTAGCTCCTGCCTTTAAACATATATTGGAGGAAAACTACTTGTCATCTTCAGTTTTTCCTACAGAAGATACAAAAAGAAATCGAACTCTATGGTGGACACGCAGAAAGAAGCTTGATCACTGTCTTGGTACTCTGTTGAGGTACGTGATCAGGTCCTCTAGATTTCCTTGGATTGGATGTTATATACACTCTTGTGCAAATTATTTAATTTCAATTTTCTGTTAAATTTCTACTTTACTTGAGATAGTGTTAGTCATCTCACTCAGCTATCCCTAAGCATGAACCATTCTCAAGTAAAAAGTTTTTGACAACCTCCTTAAGTTTTTTAGTCTCATTTTACCCCAATTCTGTCAACTTCTGGGTGTGAAATGACAAAAATACTCTCATGAATAAAAAATAAGGGTATTTTGTCATTTCACGCCCAGAAGTTTTTTTTTCTTCTCAGAATTTCATGCCCA
Organism: Erodium texanum; assembly: GCA_036897725.1. Lineage (NCBI taxonomy): Eukaryota > Viridiplantae > Streptophyta > Magnoliopsida > Geraniales > Geraniaceae > Erodium > Erodium texanum. The sequence goes on from JAYMSW010000268.1 coordinate 9,049, forward strand.
GAAGTTGACTAAAATGAGACTAAAAAAGCATAGGGGGTTTTTCAAAAAAACTTTTTAAACTTAGGGGTAGTTGATTGAGAAAGGTGCATACACGTGTAGCTGAGTGAGATTATCCCTCAATATTATATGCTCATAAATTGATGATAATTGAACATCCTCGAGAACTGAGATTGGTGCATGCATCAGGAACCTGGAAGAAATATGGTTGGGTCCTTGGAAATATATGCTTCTGGGAGAATTGTCAAACTACAAGCTCCTAGATACAGTAAACAAGAAGGTGGTGCGTGATCTGAGATCTAAATGCAAACTCGATGTAGACGAGAATCTTATTAGAGCTATTCTCGGAGGTGTTAGGAATTCCTCTGAAATGGAGGCATGTGTTCCACAGCTATGTTCAAATAAAAGTCGCTGCACTCAAAGATATGGTTTCTGTGATAATGAAAGCTGTGGGACATTGTCCTACACTTCCGATGAAGCTAATAATCTATCTACGCTGGTCTCACAACTATTATGTGAAGCAGTAAATGATCTTGAAAAGGAGGATTCTGTCAATAGGGAGCCTATAATTCTGGTGCCGGATTGTGAAGTGCAGGTATGACTTGGCATATTTATCATTCATTACATTTTTCTGGAATGAATTTATAAATATATGTAACCTATGGATCTCCTTGGTTTGATGCATGATTTTTTTGTTATTCTCTAAACAGACTTGTCCTGAGCTATAAAAATAGAGATTATCTCACTAAGCTACCCTTATGTATGCACCTTTCTCAATTAACTACTCCTAAGTTTTTGACTACCCCTCCGTTTTCTAGTCTCAGTTTACCACTTCACCCATCTCCGTCAACTTTTGGGTGTGAACAATGAACATAGCCTCCTGTAAAAAATAAGGGTTTTCAACAGTTAAATGGGGTAAACTGAAACAATTTTTTTTAGGGGTTGTCATTTTAAAAATAAATAAATTTAGGGGTAGAGGATTGAGAAAGGTGCATAGTAAGGGTAGTATAGTGAAATTATCTCTAAAACAGTTATCCTTCAATCAGTGGTTGTGTTTCATCACTCTAGACATCTTTAGCTTTTTAGGCTTCTCACCTAAGACTCCTAATTGTAGCCTTTGCCGGAATGGAGTAATAACTTAATAGTTCTGTCTTATAAGAAAAATTAAAAGTCCTCTAGAAAGCATTATCTCAATTTACTGATTGATTATTGATAATTCTCTAGAAGGCATTGTCTCAATTTACTGATTGATTACTATGTGTAGATGCTTCCTTGGGAGAATTTGCCTGTACTTAGAAACCACGAAGTGTATCGAATGCCTTCAGTTGGCAGCATCTTAGCATCACTTGACAGGAGTCGCCCCCATCAAGAGCAGACCGGGAGCCTTATCGCTGCGTTTCCATTGATAGATCCCTTGGATGCATTTTATTTGTTGAATCCCAGCGGAGATCTCAGCAGCACACAAGCTGAATTCGAGAAATGGTTCAGAGATCAAAACTTGGAGGTAATTTCCTGGTTGCTTCATCCTGAAAAAATATATATTTGAAGGTCAGAGCATAATGAAAGATAGAGTAACAATCCAAACTTAATCTCAACCGTTAAATTCTAATCCAAAGGCTACAATTAGTTTCCAGTTTTCATATATAACTTTCCAAAGCTTCAGTTTTCACCTGAGTGTTCCCCATGAAAGATAATACCCATATCTGTTAGTGCTTAAAATGTGCTATATTTGTTGACTTTGCTTGTGCATCTTTCTGTTTGTGTACTTTGGTTTTGAATTAATGTTTCATTTATATTATCATACAGGGGAAAGCTGGGTTTGCACCAACAGCTGAAGAGTTGGCCGTAGCCTTGAAAAGCCATGACCTCTTTATTTATTTTGGTCATGGGAGTGGTATGCTTTTTCCCAACATTGCTGATAGTTCCAAGTTTGAGTTTGTTATATTTATCTTTAATAAAAATTGGGTTCATTGCACATAGTTACCTTTTTGAATTGTCCACAAACACCTGACCTCATAGTACATTTCCACAAAAACAGGAACTTACATATAGATGCCTCTATGAGTTGTCCACAAACACAGGAACTCATAGTAAAGTTTCCACGTACACATGACTACCCTTATGAATTTCCACATTTCACTGTCTTACAAAATAGATGGAAACTATCAAAAACATTGATTTTTTTTCGTCGAGTGAGTATAATTTTATAAACGTCCCAGAACTGCTCATTCCGACCCTTTAAGCTTCCGATTTCAATATGATATTGTGGAATTAAATTGATATTGGAAGAGTAAAGCATGAGCTAAGTAGTTTTGGGATATTATAAAATTCACACACGTACAAGTCACATGACGAAAAAAAAACAGAAACTGTCATGGTTTCTGTCTATTCTATACCATGGTGACACGTGGAAATTCATAAGGGTAGTCATGTGTGGGTGGAAAATTTGCGGTGTAGGCAATTCATTAAGGTAGCCATGTGCAATTTACCCATAAAATTTTCACTTATGATTAGTTTGATAAGGTAATTGGATTGGATTCTAAACCTTGTGATGGCAGTATGAAATAGTTTTGTGCGCTTTCATTGCGATGCTCTATGATTCTGAGTTCTGCACTTATGTTAATACAGGAGCACAATACATCCCCAAACACGAGATCCAGAAACTACAAAACTGCGCCGCTACACTCCTAATGGGATGCAGTAGCGGGTCTCTGTCTCTCAACGGCTCATCGTACATCCCACAAGGAGCTCCTCTATCGTATCTCCTAGCCGGCTCTCCCATCACAGTTGCAAATCTATGGGAAGTCACGGACAAAGACATTGACCGGTTTGCAAAGGCCATGCTCGATGCCTGGTTGACCGAACGATCCAGTTGCTCTACAGGCTGTCCCGAGTGCAGCTCAGTTGCAAAAGAATTTGAAGCCATGACCATAAAAAGCTGCAAAGCGAAAAGCAAGAAGAAGGTGACGAGAAAGAAAGCAACTGAAGATAGTAACAATGGTGTGAGTAATTGTTGTGAGCATAGACCGAAGATTGGGTCGTTCATGGGCCGGGCCAGGGAGGCCTGCACGCTCCCGTTCCTGATCGGAGCTGCACCGGTGTGTTATGGTGTTCCGACAGGTATAAGGAGGAAGGATTTGTAGAAATGTGTTTCACCAGGTTTTTACTTACATAGTGATACAAAATAGCTTTACTAATTTATGTATTGCTTCGGCTTTTTCTTCATGTTTTATTGTTGAGATGTGTATTATCAATATATGTACACAGGAAATGAAAAAAGAAATTATATTGATGATTGGTATTGGCTTTTTTTTGTTGTACTCGATTTTTATGGTTAATTGTACATAATTACCTTTATGAATTATTCATAAACAGGTAATTACGTAGTAAATTTTCACGGACACATAATCTTGTAGTAAATTTTATACATCTATGACTATTTTTAAGAATTTTCACTTATGACTATGATACAAAAATAGATAACATGACTTTGATATTTTATAATATCCTAGCATTAATCATTCTTATCTTATAATCTTCCAAATTCATATAGAAGTTTGAGAAAGAAATCAAATTACTCTTCAAAAATTCAAAGCTTCAATTTATCAATGTTGTCAAAACTAGAGTTTGATTATGTTTTTGTCTTTGCAAGAAAGCTCAAATTTTATAGTACAAATAATAAAATGAGCTAGTAAAAATAAAATAAAGGAATTATAATATTTATATGTTTTTTAATGATATCATTTATGATAGAACATGAAAAAAAATCCAACTAGTTTAATGATGCATTTTATAGTACACTTTAATAGCATAAAAAAAAAACTGTATAACATAAGTCATCAGATATTTTTCCAAATATATTTGAAGATATCAATTTTATGTCTAAAAATACCAATTTCTTATCATGTAAATCTTAGCATCATAAAAGGACATTGTAAATTACCATTTTGTCCAGAAAAGAAGAGAGGCTTGTTCCATTTCTAGGCAAAAAATCAGAATAAATACAGAGAACAAAAGCAGTAGAGTATGAACAAAGAGAAAAAGAAATGCAAAATGGCCTAAAGAAGTAGATAAAAATCTTCGCTTTTGCCGCGAAATCTTGACCCATTTCGCTTCCCAATCCGAATCTGGTCGATCAATCTTCAAGCATTATCGTTTCGTGTTCATTTCCCAGATTGTGTTTCTGCCCTTTCACGTTTCATTTTCTCTCAAAATCTCTATATAAACTCGATCAAAACGGATTAATCGAACTGTCTGTTGTTGCTGATGATCTGAAGTCGTTCAGGTACAGTCTTCGCAGTAATGGGTATTTCCATTTTCATTGCACAGAGATGAAGATGTTGAACCCATGATGGGTTCTCTGTTTTGTTTCATGTTTGTTGATGGGTTAATGCTTCATTTTGCGTTTCTGGGTTCTATTGTTGGTGGGTGTTTTTGTTTACATCTTATGCATGATCTGGAATTGGAAGGTTTTGCATGTAATGATATGTGTGTTTGGGCTACATTCTTGTTGTCATTGTTTATGTTCTTCAGCTGTTTGTGGAAATGCCTGAGTGAAATGGATCATCTTTATTGATTCAGATTTGTCTGTGATGTTAAGGAACCTAGTAGTTTTAGTCTCTATGATGAACTGTGTATCATTCATAATCATTGTGATGTCTCATTTCATAATCTCTATGAACTGTGTATCATTTACAATCATTGATGTGTCTAATCTTCATATACATTTCGCTAAACTCGTATTTGCTGAGATCTCTCATGATTCGTATTAAGTACACTATCACTGTATGTAGAGAGAGCTTATGAACACTATAAACATACTCTGTATGTGTTTAGCATATAATGTGTTTTGAAGAGGAAAGTCCCATAGAAGGAAAGCAAAAGCTGATGTCATTTTCTGTTATATGCCCGAGATTGGATCTTGTTATGGGATATGTGGGATAGGTTTTAGTGTTTGTTGGAGAGAACACAAGATCTCTTTTTGCGTTCATTAGAGAGAACATCGATCTCTTTTTAGCTAAGCTAAATTCTTTTCTTTATTGATTCATTTATTCATTCTTCTAACCCCTTTATATTGAATATGGATTTCTTATTACATATATGACAAGTCTAAATTAATATGGAAACACGATATTTTGTTGTCAAGTAAACTAAACCAAATCAACTAAAATGTGAAATAGTTAATAAATAGGATTCGCATGCCTTGCTGCCAAAGTTAGAGTACTATTCACCCGGGTACTATTCATCGGCTTATTAATTAAGCACATAACATCTTCATACATATTGGTTTTCTCTTGATTGTAATATTATAGGCTTTAAACAATAAATTGACTTTGTTGCAAGACTTTAATTTTTGACAGTTTCTTCAGTTATATTGCTTGTTGATGATGTATCTGTTCGATATTTGGTAGTATATTTACAAATGTTAAACTTGGTGTATCTGTAATGATTTGATATCTGATTATACTTGAATCTACTGAACCTAGTATTGCTTGAAAGGGTTTCTGAAGAAGTTTTTGCTGAAAGCTGGTTGAAAGCATCAATGGATGATACTACAGATCCATTTCCCAAGCTAGGCGCTGTATATAATTCCAAATCCTCTGGTCCTGGAGTTGATAAAGCAAGTCATAAGGTTGCTGCAAAACCCAAGTGGCAGCACATGTCAACTCCGAAAATGTTGGGCCAAGGAAAAGCAAATAAAAACTCAAGCTTTCATGGTAATGGGAGATCAGGGCTAGCTAATGGCAATGCTGTTCCTAGGAATTTTGTAGCCAGTGGAAATGGATGGCCCCAAGCAACTCCTGAAAAGAAACCAAATTGGTCTGCTATGGCTGGATCTTTTCAGTCCAAAGGTTCTAGGAATGGCCAATCAAGTTCACATTCCAGTGTTGCAGATGATAAAAATGATGGTAGTGAAGTTGTTGATGAAGAAGTTGATGATTCTGATATATTGTATGATAGTGATGATGAGCTCTTTAACGATGAATCAGAGTCAGAAACTGAAAAGACCCATGAGAACACCAAGAAGAGCAAGTGGTTCAAGTCGTTCTTTAACAATTTAGACAAATTGGGTCATGAAGAGATCAATTCGTCATCTAGAAAGTGGCACTGCCCAGCTTGTCAAGGTGGTCAAGGTGCCATAGACTGGTACCGAGGGATGGAGCCTCTGATGAACCATGCCATGACAATAAAATCAAGAAGGGTCAAGCTTCACAGGCAATTTGCAGAAGGTTTGGCTGAGGAGTTGCACGTTAAGGGCATTCCGGTCATTCCAGCTGGTGATGCTTATGGAAGATGGGAAGGTCTGAAGGATGCTGTTAAAGATCATCAAATTGTCTGGCCTCCAATGGTGATGATCATGAACACAAGATACGAGCAAGAAGAGAATGAGAAGGTAAGCTTTTTATTCTTCAATGGTGATAATCATACTTTGTGAAGCTAACTTTTGAATTGCATTTTCAGTGGACTGGGATGGGAAATCAAGAACTGCTTGATTACTTCAGCTCATATGCTGCACTCAAGGCTCGACACTCATATGGTCCTCAAGGTCATAGAGGCATGAGTGTCCTTATCTTTGAGGGCTCTACAGCAGGCTATTTGGAGGCTGTGAGGCTTCACAAGCATTTCAGAGACCAAGGAAGGGACAGAGACACTTGGGATTGCAAGCGAGTTCTGTTCTGTCCAGGTGGGAAGAGGCAGCTTTATGGGTACTTGGCTTTAAAAGAAGACATTGATGCCTTCAATCAGCATTCTCAAGGTACAAATCTTACTCACTTAGTCACTTCATATCTGTCTCTGTTCTTGATCTGAAACATAGATTCAAATAGCTGAAAATCCAATCTTTTAGGTAAGACAAGGCTGAAATTTGAAATGGTGTCGTATCTGGACAAAGTTGATAGCCAAATAAAGCAGATCAATGAGGATAGCCAAGAGATAGTATCATTGAAGAACAGGGTAGTGAAACATCAAAAGCAATCTGAAATTCTTGCTGAGTCTCTGTGTAGAGTCACTGAGAGACTCAGAAAGACAGCAGAAGAAAATCGCATAGTGAGGCACAGAACCAAATTGCTGAATGAAGAAAACAAAGAAGAGGTAATGCTTGAGAGCTTTACATTACATTAAACTTTGATACTCCTCTTGAATTTGTTTCTGGTATGAGCAGCTTAGTGTTCTTGAACTTAGTAAATGTACTTTGTCCATTTATCATTACTTTGATCCATTGGTCATTAACTCTTTATTCCTAGATGGATGCTCAAGAACACTTTTTTAAGGATCAGATTGATCTGATACATCAAGCAATATCCATTAGAGAAGAGAAGTTTGAGAAGTTTCAGCAGGATCAGCGAGAGAAAGCAAAGCAATCGTACTCAAATCCCTCTCAAGATCACAGGTACACTATCTTTGAGACAACACTATCTTCCAAACCAAAGTGTGAATTTCTGTTTAACAAGACTCCACTGATAAACAATTCGACATAGATCAGTGTCTGTTGAGAAGTAACCTTTAATCTCGTGCTTAAAACTCTATAGACAACAACAAAATTCTAATTTTGGAATCAACAAACTGAATCTTGTGCTACAACCCTTTTTGTTAGCATATAATAAGAGTTGAAGCAGCATAATCAAAGAGATTTTGGCATCTTTTTGAGGATATAAGAAGAGTTGAATAAGCATGTACACTATCTTTGATTGAGAATTCAACATAGATTGATGTCTGTTAAGAAGTAACCTTGAAACTTGTGCTAAAAAAAACCCTATAGACAGCAAAAAATATCTTGATTTTGTAATCAAGAAACTGAATCTTGAGCATCATCTTTTGTGCATATAAGAAGAGTTGAAGAAGCATATAGTTTGTTGAATCCATGGATTACTCTTGTGGGTTTCTTGATGCATTGTAAAAAAAAAATTCAATCTTTGTAGGAACAATGGAATTGCAAGCTTCATAAGCATCCAAGACAGAGAGATGGAGAAGTTTGAAGCAGTGAGGGACAAGCTGATAGAGGAGCATGAAGAAGAGAAAGTTGCTATGAAGAGGAGGCATTGGGAGGAAGAGGTTGAGCTTGAGAAGAAGCTGGAGAAGAAGCTTGCTCAGGCTATGGAGTTGTTCGCCCCGATCGGTGTTGGTGAGGAAGAACCAGTAACCTGCAATGGCTGAAATGAGGAAGAGAGAGAGATGAAGATGAACAAGTCAATTTTGTCTAGTTGATAAAGCAAAATCACCATTTTTGGTAGTTTTTTGGTGAGGAAGCTCATGTCCTGTAATGAATATGGTACATTTTGAGTTTGGATATGATATAATTTTTACTTGAATCGGGTTTTAATCTTAATCTAGTGATCAAGACATTCATGACTTGATACAAAAAAAATTTATTGTTGATTTTAAGACGTAAATATGAAAGTTTATGTAATTGAATGAGAAAATTTTAAGGTTTGTATAATTAAGTAGGAAATGTGACGAGTTTATCTTTGTAAGATTATTTCATTAATCTATTTTAAATTTATATAAAATGATATTACCCTTATTATTTCATGGTTCGAACCGGGCCTTTCTATGTTGTTGGGCTTTTGGCCCATTAGTATAATTTGAAGCTTAATGGGCCCCAAAGTGAATTCTCAGCCCAATGTCTCTGTAACAGAGTTTAAGTGTCTCTTAGTCTTTGGAACTAAAATGCTCTGCACTGTCTGTTCTACGCTGTGAGCTGGTGGCTATGGAGACGGAGAGGACCCGACCCAAAGCTCTGTTTATGGCGTTTGGGACTCAAGGCGATGTATACCCAATTGCAGTAAGTACTTCATTTATTCATTAAATTCGATATCTGCGTTTGGTTGCTGAGAAAATGCAAGAAAAGTAGTAAAGTTCCGATTTTTCTTTGTTCGTTTTGTTAATTGCAATTGGTACGAGCTAGATTTCGATTTGGGTTTTGTCTGTTATTGTTTTTGGTTGCAGGCAATTGCTTCAGCTTTTGCTTGTGATCAGAAACAATACAGTGTGTTTCTAGTTACTCATTCAGCTCACCAGGTTTGAGATTCTTCACCACATGTAAAAATTCAACTGAATTTGAGCTTATACTGGCTATTATTAATTTTCTTTCAGTTTAATTTTATATATATGATACACTGGCTATTGATTTGCTTTCTGAGTTTTTTTCCCCTAATGATTATTATCCATAATGCATCATTTCCAATCACTGCAAGCTTTTTGGATTAGGTTTTGTAGCTTTTGTTTTATTTATTTGGTGGAAGGATTGGATTTGTGCTTATGTTTGCAACATATTAGAAATTTTTGGTCTGAGTAGTAGATTGGTGAAACTCGGTTTTTTGGTCTAGTCTTGGATTTATGGACATTAACATTTGCTTAATATAACAATGTTGGGTGATTTCTGTTGTTTTACTTAGCAGTTAAATGTTTTTTATAGTACAAAAAATCATACAATCAATCAGTTTTGATGATGATACTCACTTGCATAGCTCAGCCGCTTAATGCAATCTTAAAGCTGCATTATGGTCAAATTAGATTTGTATACTTGGCTGTCATAAGAAAATATGGTAATCGGTAATTATAGATGATGTACTAATGCATTACTCGTCCCCGAAACTTTTCTCTGATATGATTCAATTAAATGCTTTTGAGTTCATATCTTATTCGAGTTGTGGATTTTGTATAATGCCCATTTCTGTTTTTATGCAATGAATTCTTGCAGAACTTGAGTCCTCACTTGGCAGCAAAGCATGTTACTTATGTTTCAGTTTCATCGCCTCCTATTTTTTCTGTTCACAGGGACAATGATACAACAGGTTTAAGTTGCCATCTGTCATATCATGCTTGTTGATATTTATGTTATGACCTGAAAAGGTGAAAGAGTAACATAAATCTTCATAGTGGTTATGGGTCTTTTGTGTGATCAGGTACATTGGAATCATTGTTTTCTTTGCAAAAGAAAATGATTACAGCAGAACACAGACGAGAATGCTTGTCCACAGTTGAAAGGATCTTTGGACATGACCCAAGCATGGAGGGTGATTTAATTGTGATAAACTTCTTTGCATTGGTAATTTGGTATACCGTATTCGATCCAAAATGATCTTTCTGGATAAGCTTTGTTTTTTTTTTTTATATCGATCGAAATTGGACCATAGCTGTGATATAGCAATATCTGAAAGCTTTTCTTTAAATAATTGTTTAGGAAGGATGGAACCTTGCTGAACTTTTCTGCATCCGCTGTGTTGTTGCTGCACCATATGTTGTGCCATACAGGTAAGAGAATAATATTAAGCTCGTATGATATAAATACCCATTTTGGCATTTTTGCATGGAGATCTTGTTAAATTGGGAAGATCAATCCTAGAGCTAAAGAATATGGATACACAACATTAGTACGTGCTATAAACCCGATAATCCCACATAGAGTTTCACTTTTTTCCCATATTAACTTTGTAGCGCACCTGCATCGTTTGAGCGCCATTTCAAGAAAGATCTACCGCTTTTGTACAAGTATCTTCAAGAAGCTCCTTCAAACAAGGTATTAATGTCTTAGCTTATGATATCCTTCATAGATTGGTTGAGAGAGAAGCATTGTAAACGCGAAAGAACTAAGTGAAACTCTTTGTGAGCAAGCATAGGTTTGTTGGAAAGATGTGATCCATTGGATGTGGCCACTATTCACAGAACATTGGGGCTCGTGGAGAAATGATGATTTGAATCTCAGCCCTTGTCCTTTCACGGTAACAGATTTTGACATATAAGCTCTCTTTTCTATTTCCTGTCCTTGTTCTGATGAAAATGAAATCGGTTTATACATTAATTGAAGAAGTATATCTGAGTCTCTGTACAAGTCTTGATATCGGGAATTGCATATCTGTTCTTCTTTATTGGGTGCAGGATCCTGTAACTGGTCTTCCTACTTGGCATGACAGACCTTCATCTCCCTTATTGTTGTGAGTTCTTAATCTCTTAGATGCAATAGAATATTGTATATATACATTAAAATGTTGTGATATGTGGAAAAATTAAAACAATAATCTTATATGCATTACACATCTGATCTAGATGCTATAGTTTGAATACATGTATATTTTTGAAGCGGGCAATTTGTATTTTTATGAAGTCAAAGAAGCAAGACAATTTGCATTGTCTTTATGATGTATTTTTGTGTATTTCAATGCTCACCTTTAAGTTTTCTTTACTGTTAATAACAGGTATGGTTTTAGCAAAGCAGTTGTCGAGTGTCCTGGTATGTTCACTTTTATTTTTAGTATAAGTGATCCTCTTCATGTCACTGCTACATACACACGATGTCTATATCGTGTTATGCATCAAGATCTTACTTACGTAGAAGTAAGGAAAGACCAAACATTTCTTTAAAATATTCTTACTTTTAAGATTGTTGTATCAAGCAATGAATGGGCTCAAGACCACTCTTATGTAGAAGAGAGTTTTAAGTTTTTCCACTTGACCCCCTCCTTGTGAGAGGCCCAACAAAGGCTGAATAGAGGGGAAGAGAGGCCCAATAAGAACTGAATAGAGAGATGCCCAACAGAGGCCCAAGTTCAAGAGCTTGATCTTGAAGTATTCGTTTGTCCAGTTCCAAGACATCACTGACATTCCTTCATCAACAGATTATTGGCCTGAAAATGTTCATGTCTGTGGCTTCTGGTTTCTCCCTATCGAATGGCAATTTTCATGTAAGAAGTGCAGGGAAGCTTCTTCCCTTGTTTCTTCTGGGTGTTTGAACAAAGATGATGATCGACTCTGTTCAGATCATATTCAGTTACTGTCTTTTGTGAATTCTTCTACGCCAATGCCACTTATTTTCATAGGCTTGAGCTCCATAGGAAGGCAAGTTCTTTATCTTCTTGTTAATGTCTACCTCATATATGATTCATCGAAGCAATCTCAGCCTGCTCCTTCATCTACTGCCTGACATTAAACTACCCTTTCACAGCATGGGTTTTATGAAGAACCCGGAACTATTTCTGCAGGTTCTTGAAACTGTTCTTGAGATCTCCAGTTACAGTTTCATTCTCTTCCCCGCTGGCTATGAACCTTTAGATGCAGCTATCGAAGCCATGGCTGGTGAATCAGCATCTAATTTAAGCTCATGGCTCTACGGTAGCAGACTGTTCTGCTTTTCTGGGTAAGCATTTAGATGCTAAGTGAGCTTCCCATGCTGTTCCTTATCCGTTCATCATTTTCTTTGAAGAAATTGATGATTTTTCATCACGTGACTCAGCTCTGTACTGTATAGTTGGCTCTTCCCAAGATGCGCAGCTGCAATACATCACGGAGGAAGGTAAAAATCTAACTTTTGTTTTATTATTTTCTTGAATACAAAACATGCAATGTAACTTCATGTTTTTGCATGTAACTAGCGGATCCACTGCTGCAGCACTGCAAGCTGGGATACCACAGGTTGGTTATGAATCGGGTTTGTTCCTTCATCTCTCTCTCTCTCTCTCAAATTGCTTGTGTTTGATTTACAGGTACTGTGTCCATTTATGCTAGATCAGTTCTACTGGGCAGAGAGGATGTATTGGCTTGGAGTATCCCCAGAACCACTGAGAAGAAACCATCTTCTTCCAGATACAAAAGATGATGTAAAGGAAGCTGCAAATATGCTTTCAAGAGCCATACACGAAACCCTATCTCCTAGACTGAAAGCTCGTGCCTTACAACTTGCTGAAACAATTTCTCTTGAGGTAATATTCGATATATACTGAGTTGCTTGGAACACAAGTATTGTCACCTCTGGCGACGTTTCATTGCTACTCAGTTCTTGCCTTGGATCTGAAGATTAGCTGTTCTTTTCAACTTGATGTGATCTTTAAAGTTGTTTCTGTTCCTAATGTATGCACTTTTTTTTTACTGTGGTTATTGTTGCTTGTTAATTCGACTGTCAGGATGGAGTTTTGGAAGCAGTGAAGAAACTGAAGGAAGAAATGGGCTGCTCCAACTGACGTTAGTGATGCATTTTCTTGATTCAAACTTAATTTTTTCAAATTTTCTTGATAATATTTTGAAATATAATATATATGTTCAAAGTATGTAGTATACTATCATCTCAATTATAAATATAGCTCAATTAGTAATAAAAGAATTATCATTAACACAATCATTAAACATGATCTTAAGAAGTACAGTATATTGATAAGCAAAATCTTAAAGAAAATATATTAAAGGGAAAGAGGTAATAAATAAATCATTGAAGTCAAAATAAAAACAAAATTACACCATATTCTACTAAATAAATTTATTCCTTCCTAAATATAAACTTATTGACTTCAACATGAAATAATTATTTTTATACATTCTTATTCTTTCTAATTTAATAAACAATAAAGTTACATAGACTTAATTCTTAGTCTTTCCTAAATCTCATCTTGCTTTATACAGGAAAATTACCAATTCTTAATTCTTCTAAAAAAAAGGAAAAAAAATCAATGAATAATGTAATTTGGTTGGAGTATTTATGAACATGTTTCTTCCCTTATTTAAAACATAATCTTTTATTTCCTTCACTCTTACAACCCTAAAACAACATTCCAATTTATAATAATTTAATAAATTCAAATCAGTAACTTCCATAAATGAAATAAGCACTACACGCCCTATAAAAAGGACAAGCTCTGCACTGCTTTAGTTCATAACACAAAACACTAAACCTCTCTTAATCCTCTAATCATCTCTAACAATGGCAAGAAGCTTTGGGATCATGGTAATGACCCTTTTGGCCCTGTGCTTGATCAGCAAAATTGCAAGGGCAACAGAGTACACAGTCGGTGACGCCAATGGCTGGAGCCCCAACGTTGAAGGCTGGACCAACGGCAAGACCTTCAGGCCCAATGATGTTCTTGGTACGTGCTTTCCACAATCTCATTGAATGTGAATAATCGTTAGTCTTGTTCTTGATCTGGGTATTGAGACTGTTTTGTGATTGTGGATTTGCAGTTTTCAATTACGATCCAAAGCTTCACAATGTGGCTTCAGTCGATCAAACCAGTTATGATACTTGTACTGTAAACGAAGGTTCTAAGATTTATCAATCTGGAAGCGATCGGATCACGCTTCCTCAGGGAAGGAGCTACTTCATTGGCCGTGTTCGTGGTGATTGTGATTAGAGGATGAAGATTGAAATTGGTGCTTTTAACCCACCAAAATTGAACTAAACTAGCCGTTGCTTTAGTTTTTATGAAGTAATTGTTATGTTAGTGAGGAGAGTTATAATAAAATAGGATTATTTGCAGATTATATCATGATTTCTTTTCAATTTGATCTCTAAAATCATCTTTACCATGTGGAATGTGATATTCGTCGTTATATTCTAATTCTGAATTTCGGAATTACGGAGAGATCATATCGAATAAGGAAGAGTTTGTATCTGTAATAACTCAAAACCTTAATCTGAATGAGACTGTCTTAACCATAACCAGAACTTCCCAACCATAACCACTTAACTTAGACCATAACTAGTGGATTCGTATGTCAAAAGATAACTTGCACACCAAGTAACCATAACCAGTTAACTTGTGAATCAAGAAACCTAGAAATAGAGTACCACTTTTGAACATGCTATTTCATTACAGAAACCTAAACTTCATTCAATATGTAACAACAACAACAAATGTATATGCAAAACAACACTGTTCACAATGCTATGTACAATAATGTTTCATCCTTATAAAGTTCAAAACCAAGCCATTGTTTATATGCAAAACAACACTGTTCACAATGCTACAAGGCAAGAACACTTTCAATCAAAGGATTGTTGTCTTTAACTAGCCCACCAACAGGATTGGCCTCGGCCCAAATCGATGCATCCAAGTACCCAAACTCAAAGAGCTTGTCGAGAACGTGATCTTCAGCGGGCTCCAAAGCCCAGTTCAAGAGCTGTAATAGTCATTAAAACCAGATCAGTATCATACTCATACATAATGTTCTTCATTGACTTGCAATCTTTGGATTTGTAAGCAATGATGATTTTACCTGCCTCGGGCTGGCCCGATTCAGAGGACTAAGATCTGGGCTTATCCCAACCCCTTCCAGGCTCAATCGACCCGCTGGGAAGGCACAGACACGAACCTGAAGAGCAAAACACAGATAAGGTACATTTTGTACATAGAAACTCGTTACAAGGTTTACAGAGCTATATATATATATCGAAGAACACAAGTACCGTCTGAGAAGCAGATGTTGGAGGCATGAACAAAGTCAAGCCTCCATCAACACAAAGCCGGTTCCTAAACAAGGTTGCTGGTCTTGGTGCAAGGTATCTGAGGAAAGTGTACTATATAAGTTCAACTTCAATGCATAGCTTCACAAAGACACGAGAAAATAAACAGTGTTTACAAACCCGGGAATGAAAGAAGAAGTGAAGACTGCGTTGATGAGATCTTCTTTAGAGTCAAACTGATCTACCAGTAAGCCCCGAGGCTTCCAGAGGATTTGTGTTACAGCAACTGTCATAGATTAAGCATAACTCTAAATTAATTGCAATAATGGCATAAGAAGAATCTAGTCAGAGAGAGTGAGGGATAGATTCTAACCACGAACCCGCCCATTGCATTTTATATGAGCATCATTTGGTAAGACATCATCAAGGACATTTCTGAGAATGGCCTATAAATACCAGGTTAATATATATGTGTGACCCCGAGAAACTACTAAATTTTGAGCACCACCATAGCTATACTGGATTATAGAGTATATGATCATACCCCGAGTCGAAATGCAGTTCCTTTGCTTCTGCAATCTTCAGCCAGTGCCTTGGTTGCTCTTAAGGCATCGTGCATACTCGTTCCAGAAGCTACAGCTACACAGACTATGGCTCCAGCAGAGGAGCCCGCCAATGGCGTTGTTTCCTGAACAGAAGACATGAGAACTGAAGCATACTCATGTTGAAATCAAGATTGTCCTCAGGATCCAAAATTGCATTAACAATATCGATTTTGAGCGACCGATCCTGCTATCAAGTAGTCAATAATTCAAGATCTTGCTTCTCTAACAGGGTTCTTCGATATTAAAGCTATAAAGGGTACAGATAAAAATTCAAACACAAACACTACACTCTTTACTTAACACATTACTAAGACATAACATCTGTCCATAGTTACAAAAGAGCTAACTTTAACCTCATACCGTACCTCATTACTAAACCTTTCTTCAACCCTAATCACAAAATTATGTGAAGAAGACCTTAAAATCCACCAAACAGCTAAGAAACCAGACTCTCCTTCATACCCACAAAGCAAAACACAAAAAGGCCCAAACTTCATTGACCTATGAACTCAATTGACACCAAATAAGCCACCCAAAACCTCAGAAAGCATTCAAAGTTCACATTTTTAGACCTAAGAACAAGAATCGAACCTTAATGTAACCCTTCTCGATGAGGAATTGAGAAACCCCAAGATGGTATGGGAACATCAACCCAGCAGCCGAGAAGCTGAACCCAGGACCGGTAACGACCGGCAACTCACGCTCAGCCTCAATTTCCTTCACGCCCCGCCGCTCCCATAGCGTCCCCTGCTCAATCTCATCCACCGTGACCTTCCCAATCCGCTCCTCATAAGCCCCAACCTTCCCATTCACGAAAATCTCCACCCTGCTACGACTCCGAACGATCCTCGACGCCAGACCCAGAAATATGTCGCCGGCGGCGACGGCTAAGGACCTCTTCTCGACGGAAGTGACAGAGAGGTTGTTGGGTTTGCTAGAGCAGGTCGCGAATTGGGTGAAGCTGGTTCGGGCGCGTGGAGGGAAAGCGGAGCTGGGTTTAGGGGGTGGGGAGAGGAGCTTGCTCTTATCTGA
>JAYMSW010000269.1:0-25809 GCA_036897725.1 Erodium texanum
ACCCTAATTCCTTGGCCGTCGTTTATACCCAGATCCCATTTTTTCCCTTGTATCAGTAGCTTCATAGTAGTTAGAGATATTACCAAAGAAAGTACGAGAAGAACAGTGGGTCCGGGAAGCTCAATCATGATTCAGGGTGACCCATGGTTGGTAGGGGAAGACTTGTATATTCGCAGTCTTAGAAGCAATTCAGGGGCAACCAGTTTGTAGCCTAATGAAACCTGAGGTTAGGAATGGGACATAGAGGTGATCCAAGATGTGTTGTCCGAACCAGATGTAGAAGCAGTTCTAGAGATCCCGCTTAGTAGCTATGCTGAGCCGGATGGTTGGAATTGGAAGGGAGAAAAACGGGCCAGTTTAACGAACGTGTTGCTTACAGGATGGTTCATTTGGAGAATGATACTTAGGAACCTAACAAACGTGATCCTACTTGGACCAAGGTTTGGAGAAGTGAAGCTCCTCTGAAGTTAAAGCAATTGATATGGAAAATCCTGGTAAACATTATCCCCACAACGTCAAACCTCAGAGAACGGAGGGTCCCGATTATTGATGCATGCCCTTTCTGTACCACCCAATCCGAGACACCAATACACATGTTCAGAGCTTGCACCTATACAAGGCAGTGGTGGAACTTGGTCCTCCCTACTTAAGAGTCAGACACAAATCAGTTGTGGGAATGGGCGGCCCCATTAATCTGTGAGAGTACTATGGAGACTATGCAACACATGATGATCGTGTGTGGGGAAATATGGAAAGCAAGGAACGACTTGGTTTGGAGATAAATCCTATCTTCCTCACAACAAAGTATTACTTGGGCTCAAAGCAAAGGCGAACTCTTGGTTGGAAGCCAGACAACGATCGATATTATGCCTCACCAGCCTCAAGGTCAAGTCAGATGGTCTCCACCGCCCGGGAATTTTGCGAAATTGAATGTAGACGCTGCCATAAACACTTAACAGAGTGTGTATGGCGTGGATGGCGGCTCTATGACCACTATAGTAACCTCATTCACTCCCAAATGTTGAAACTCTCGGGATCGTACCACCCAACAACAACAAAAGCGTTAACAATCCGAGAAGCACTCTGGTGGCTGAAAGAAGCAGATCGAATGCAGGTTTAGATAGAATCAAATAGCCTCCTAGCAGTCCAAGCTATAAAGACTCACACCACGCATTGATCTCAAGTGGGGTTGATTTTTGAAGATTGTAAGGTCTTGTTGCAATCAGTAGAAGAAACTTCCATTACTTTTGTGAGAAGGACAACGAAAAAAACTGCTCATTGTTTAGATAGACATGCTCTAACAATTGTTGACCCGGACGTCTTAGTACCGTTAATACTAGACGAGCTTATGTCAATTCTATACACGGACAAGGTTGAGCAGTAAAGTCTTAATTCATTTTTTTTTAAAATGGAGTCTTAAATTGAAGAAAGTTTTATGAAAATGAGTTATAGTTTAAAGCATGTATACATAATCTACTTTAAAATAAAATAATTATTGGCTTAAGAATTAATTGATGGATGAAATTCAACATTTTGTTCTTTCTATTAAATCTTTATGGTCAATTGGATTTTATCAAGGAGTACACCATACAAAAGTCCATGATAATTATGCTTCATTCAAAAGATTAGTTTAATACTATTCAAAAAAAAAAGAAGATTAGTTTAATACATCTTAGATTTAATGTGTATATCATCTCTTATTTCTCTTTTTGACAATATGATATGATGATAGACTCAAAACTCATATTTAGACGAACCTAGCTAGTAATCTACACTCCACATTTAATTTCGTCACATTAGACTATTCCACAGATAAACCTAACGTGTCCTCCTACTTGAAATTAAACAATTATACTTCATGTTGTTTTTTATCAACAAAAAAACGGTTTTATTTGATAAAAAGATCAATCCGCCCAAAACAGGGGGCAAGATTCAAAGGATATAGTGCAACAAGATGCAAAACTTGTTATAAGATAAAAGGTCCACTACACAAAGGCCCAAAAGAAAATAAAGGTCTAGAAACGGACGAGACCAAGACTAGAAGAGCAGCAACCTAAGGAAGAGAAACACTTCATGTTGTTTCTAATAGCCTAATACTAGACCCATAATAACTTCTAGTTTATCATCTCAATAGACATTCTTTTTTCTTCTTTTTTGAAGATCACAATAGACTTTTAGATCTAAACAAACCTACGAATAAATAAATATATAAATAAATCATGCTAATTCAATAGTAAAAATAATTTCAAAACTAAAATCACAATTATTGTCACTTAATTATCTTAACAAATCATTACTATTTGAAAATGTAATGTCTTTGGTAGAGATACATTGATTTAGGGCAAACCATAAATGAAACTAGTTATCATTAATCAATATCGACCTTCCCAATTAATCCTTACTCATTTAGAATACAAATAAACTGCCAACACTTTTCCCGATTCCCCTGCTACTGTTGGAAATAAATATTGCGATAAATGTGCATTAAATTACAAATAATTTTTTTGCAAAATTATTATTTTTTTGCTAATTCATAGATTCTTATTCATATTACATAAAAAAAAAATGAGTTGTCCCTTATTATCTCGGATTTATGTTAAGATCACACGCAATAAATATATTAACAAATGTGTATTAAACTATAACATTATTTATCTGGAAAATGTATTTTGTTACCATTTTACATATTTTTATTCCATTTTTATTTAAAACAAAAAGAACCGTCTTTTGTATATATATTTTTCGACCGTCATATCGGTATCTAGGATGTTGCGTAACAAACCGCACACACAATAAATGTGTTTTGACAAATAAGCTCAAAGTTATAAAATATAGTTAAATACAAAATAATTCTAACACCATACTCCGTCTCAAAATCATACTAAACTGGGTTTTCAGATACATGTTTATATGTACATAAATTGGTTGATATGATATTTTATCAAGAAGTATAATTATTTTGGGCCAACTCCTTGCTAGAATCGGCAACCCTATAGACTATAGTAGTTGTTTCGGTGAGTTGATAACCAGAATCCTGACAATACGAGCCTTTAGATTTTGGTGCTTAATTCCGAAAATAACCTTATACCACTCTAGATTGAAGGGTCGCAGGGACAAGGTGCGTGGGTGCGTCCCAGTTCCCACTATCTCGAGGGCCGAGCCTGCTGTGTGTTTGCGCTGGGAGCCACAACCATCCAAGGTGTTTTCTTTTCCAGACCACCAGCTGGCCACGCGGCCTTGGTCCACGTAAGCATCCCAAGGGTAAAATGGTCTTTCTGTTTTGATTCGTCGTCGTGTGTCATGCACCAATTACTAAATAAGCACGAGCGACTGTCCCCGTCACACAACAAACACTTGATTGACTCAACCCTCACTTAGTAATGACTATATTTACCAATTTGCCCTTCACTTGATTGATTCAAGTTCAACCAAATCTTAATAATTTGCTCACCGTATTTACGAATATGTTTCATTTATAAACACTATAATAATCGATTATTACGATCTTTTATGAAAAAAAATTTGTTCTAGCTGATAGTATGTGTGCACGTGTCAATTATTAAGTGATGATAAAAATATCCTACACATCTTATATCAAGTCTTATTCTTATTCCGATCTATTAATTTATATTTTTTATATTATTTTTCATTATAAAAAAGTTTGTTTACTTTTATTTTGTTCTATTTCGACTAATGTTTTGCACAACAGGATAGTAAAGTTATGAATTTAACTCATTTGCCAGTTATATTAAGAAAAGTGATTTTGTTGTGTATATATATGTTAATATGTTATTTATAATACAAAAACATTCCACATTGTTGATATATTTTATAATGAAATACTGTTTTGTATTGATCATACTATCTATTCAATGTTTTTCTCTGATAGTTATTATAACATCTAATTTATATGCCACATACCCAATATAATATAAAACCCCACCATACATCGGAGGTTTTCTATTATAATGTGTCAATCACATAACAACATTACTAAAATAAATATCTTACTAAAAACTTTGGAAATTAAGAACGGCAAAAAAAGTGAGGGATAATGGTAGGGGTATTTTAGTAATTTAAGGCAGAGGTTAAAGAGGAGGTCCCATTCCTTATTTTTGTGGGTTAATTTTGCTCTCTACTGGTTATGGTCTTTGTTTGGTTCCTTCTTCTTTGAGCCTCGAGGCCATTCATTTGCTGCTATCAGGTGTGCTTGTCTTAGAAGCACTTTCCGGCTCTGAAAATCCAACCAAAACCCTAAAAATCCATCGGAACCCTCTGATTATGGTCTTTGTTCTTCACATATGGAGCTTGCAAGCCTAAGCATGGTCTCAGCTTCGCTGCAGCTCCTCGTTGTGCTCTGCTTCTGGTCACTCCCTGCTCTCTGCTTCCTCCATTTCTGCTTCTTCTTTTTACCGGAAAAATTCGGGTTTTATTCGTTTCGTTTACATCTTTCCCCCTTTTATGTGGGTTCTGATTATCTTGTGTTCTTCTTTTGCTGTTGATGGAGCTTTGATTGTCTTTTTCGTTTTCCATTTTCAGGAGCTGTTTGGTTTTGATTTTTCATTTGGGTCTTTTGTTTGGAATAGCGTAGATAATAGTTTAGATCTTGTTATTATTTTTATGGGATTTAATAAATGATTGATTATGTATTCGTGATGAAATCAAATAAATTAATAGTAATTTATTTTTATTTTAGAGGATATTTTTATTATTTATTTCTAATTAGTTGCGTCTGAGAATTGGCGTGTTTGGTCACTGTGTAGTTTAGATTCTCGGATGAGTTTTGGAGCAAGCTTGTTTGGTTTTGGAGATATCAGACATGTTCGTTGCAGATCACCCAAAATTGTTTTATTGAAAGCTTTATTAGGAGTTTCTGATGGGTGAGCGGTTTGTTGATTTGTGAGGATTTAACGTCTCAGTATTAGTGACGCGAACGGGACTTGCTTCCAAGTTTTCTGGAAAAAGGATGGATTTTTTTACTTCTAAGTCATTGCTGGAGCAATTAATTAATGGCTCAGAACTGGGTTAAAGTTAATTTAAATGTTTAATTGTCATCAACAATTGCATTGTTGTTGCCTGATGGACCTACTTCTGTTTGTGTCATTTAATATTTTCTGCATTCGTTTGTTTCTTTTAATAGTCTATGTCTATCCATCAGTTCTGTTCTGTTCTCCTTTTTTTTTTCTTGAACAAGTTTCTATGTCATGTCTGGTTACTCAGTAACTTAAAGGAGAGAAAAAGGGAAATAATACGTTATTCTGGGTCTTGAAGAGAAGGGTTAGTCAAATCTCTTGATCCATATTTATAATTGGTTCACCTAGTTATGCTGGATTCTTGGTTAACAACTTATCTTGCTACTTATGGCATTTCCATAATGATTTAGTTCCTGATTTTTTCATGGTTTGGTGATTTTGTTATAGGGTGTTTTTGCCAACCTTAATTACACAGTATGAATCACTCCTAACATGTGCGTCATTTGATCTGGTGGTTTATTTAGGGGATTGAGTCATGCTGCCAAAGCATTCCGTTTCATTGTGGTTCCATCATTTGCATTTTCTCTCCTTGCCTTATGTGGACCTTGGCCTGCGGCTGGAATCCAGGGATTAGCAGAAGATGCACACCATTCCTATAAAGACAATTGTGATATGGTTTTGGGTGATATCTATTTAGGTGGTACTAGTTTGGGCTATAGAAATCCAATGACTGATCCAAGTGTTGAGAATGTTTGTCCTGATTCTGATTCTTTCTGCTTTCCTTCAACTTTACCTGGTTTTCCATCTAAAGAGAACAAACTTGAACTTGGTGGTTCAGAAGATTCTGGGAGTCAATCTGATGGTATACTGTTTGGAGGATCTATTAGGCAGGCTGATAACTTAAGCTGGTCATTTGACAGTGGCAGGTTCGAGTTGTTCAATGGAAGGACTCTTTCTTGTTCATTAAGCTTCAGAGAGGGTAGAGATGAGTTCTCATCCATTCAAGTCAATGCTGCTGCTAATCAATATGACCTTTCTTCCTGTAGAGGACCCTTAGATAATCACAAGAGCACAAAGTCTATCCCAGTCAAGACATCTGAAATGATGAAATCAAGTGCTTATGATGGCTCTCCGTCACCTCGAATAGAAATTAGTCCTCCTGTTCTGGACTGGGGACAGAAGTATTTATATTTTCCTACAGTAGCTTTCTTAACAGTGTCAAACACTGACAGTGACAGCACTTTACATATATATGAACCATTCAGCACTGATGCTCAATTCTATTCTTGCAATTTTAGTGAGGTTCTGCTAAGACCCGGGGAGGTAGCATCAGTTTGTTTTGTGTTCTTACCTAGATGGTTGGGCTCATCCTCAGCTCATATGATATTGCAAACAAGCTTTGGTGGTTTCTTGGTCCAGGCTAAAGGCTTTGCTATGAATTCTCCTTATGGTATTCAGCCTTTACCTGGTCTGGATGAATCTTCCAGTGGAAGGTGGATACAGAATTTGTCTTTGTCCAATCCTTTGGATGAAACCCTCTATGTGGAGGAAGTTACCGCATGGATATCAGTTTCTTCAGGGAATACCTCCCATAACTTAGAAGCTAGTTGTAGTATACAAAAAGTTCAGGGTTCTGATAAACTTGGTTTGGCAAATGTTAAGGATTGGTTGACTGTGAACAATGGTCAAGTTGATTTGCCATGGTTGGCAATGAGGCCCCATAGAAGCTGGGAGATAGGTCCTCAAGGTTCTGAGAATATTGTGGAACTAGACTTCTCAGTAGAGTCTGAAGGAAAAATCTCTGGCGTTTTTTGCATGCAGTTGGTAAGGCCTTCTCAAGACAAGTTAACAGTTATGGTTCCTCTTGAAGGTCAACTGAATGGGAAAGCTACCAGTGATGATTTCGTTGATCCTGTGACAGTATCAGTTGAGGCACTGGTTCCAGTTTATCTTAGTGACTCTGTTGCTGTTGCTATATCTCTAAGAAATAGTGCTTCTTACATACTGAATGTTGTCAAGGTTGCTGAAGTTGCAGGCACTAAGCTTTCCCACATCAAATATGTTGGAGGCTTACTACTTTTTCCAGGCACTGTCACTCAAGTTGCTATTGTTACTTGTGATCATCTTCCAGATGAGTTGCTTGATTCTCCACCTGAAGCATTGAATTCAAACAAGAATTCTAAGTTGCAAATACTGACAAATGATTCAAGTAGTCCTCAGATTGAGATTCCTTGCCAGGACATAATTAATATTTGTACAAGCCATCAAAAGGATTCATCTATTGGATATGAACATCGCTCCAGAATGATTGAATCACGAAATTCAATGACAAGGTCTGTGACAAGTGGCCTGCAGTTGCTATCATCTGCCAAGGTATGTGTGTTCTCTGATGTGCACATTCATAATGTTTCATATATTGAACTTGGTGCCAATGGTGTAGTTGCTATCACAATTTCATTTACTATCTTCTACAATGCAGGCATGTTAGTCTCAAAACATTGATTTTTACTTTGTTTGAATTTATAGATAATCTTCTATTGTAAGTAATATTCTTTTGTGAAATATCTCTGAAGGTTCTGGAAGTGGCAGAGCCAGATGAGTTGGTGCTTGTGAACTGGAAATCTCAAGGCACCGATAGTGATATGTCTGTACTGGAAGAGAGTGAGGTGTTATTTCCAATGGTTCAGGTGGGAACTCATTGTTCAAAGCTGATCACTGTCAAAAATCCAAGCCAGAAGCCTGTTTTAATGCAGCTCATAATGAACTCAGGAGCAATTATTAATGAATGCAAAGGTCCAGATGGTTTTATACAACCCCCCTCATCAGGTAGTTTGGATCAAAAGGAGTCCACTAAACCAACAAGATATGGTTTCTCAATATCAGATAATGCAGTTACAGAGGCTTATGTCCAACCTCACAGTACAGCTTCCTTTGGGCCAATTTTCTTTCACCCTTCAAATCGATGTCAGTGGAGAAGTTCAGCTCTTATAAGGAACAATCTTTCTGGTGTGGAGTGGTTATCTTTGATGGGATATGGAGGGTCTCTTTCCCTAGTTCTATTCGAAGGGTCTGAACCTGTTCGAACTGTAGAATTTAATCTCAATTTGCCAATTCCATTCAATACCTCTTCTCCAGACCTGTTGGTACACATGGGAGATGCTGTACGTGCCTGTTCTCAGTCATTGTCCAAAGAGTTACATGCCAAAAACACAGGAGACTTGCCACTAGAGGTGAGAAGAATTGAAGTTTCGGGCACAAAGTGCGGCCTTGATGGGTTTATTATACATAGTTGTAAAGGTTTTGCTCTAGGACCAGGGGAATCAATGAAGTTTCTGATATCGTACCAGACGGATTTTTCTGCCTCAGCTGCCATGGTTCACAGAGATCTTGAATTGGCTTTGGCTACTGGCATGCTTGTGATACCCATGAAGGCAAGTTTTCCTGCCTACATGTTCAGTTTCTGCAAAAGATCATTGTTCTGGTTACGAGTTAAGAAAGTGTTTCAGGTGGTCCTCCTTGCTGCTCTCTTGATGTTTTTGGTATTTTGCTTCACATTAGGCTCACAGGATTCCTTGTGCAAGGGTGAGGAAAATTCCATTCCCATGGTAAGAAGTGAAGCAAAATTGCCTCTGATTCATTGTAATCAGAAAACCAAGAAGTCTGCAAAAATGAATGGTTTGCTGAAGTCAGTGGAGGATAGAGCCCCAGAACCTGAGGTTACTGGTCAACATGTGAAACTTAGTCTAGGTAGTCAAAGCCAAACTATCAACTTTTCACATATCCCAAAGGTAAAGGCAATAACTTTTGTGCCATCAAACTCGGGAACAGCTGATAATTTTGATGTACCAGAAGAACCTAAACCTGGTAATCTCACAGTGAGGACTGGAAAAGAGAAGGGAAGAAAACGAAGGAAGAGAAAGGGTACTGTCTCTGGACTGTTTGAAGTTTTAAGTAGCCATAGTGGAAATTCAACACCTTCATCTCCCTTGTCCCCTGTCTCTGCAACACCTCCAAAACAAAAGTGGCCCTTGTCTCCTGATGTGGGTCAATCTCATGTTGCTCAGAATCCTTTTGTGAAAGTTGCTAACCCACACACTAAGAGGGATCAAGTTGCTGAACATGCTCCATATAAGGCAAACAAATCAAAGTCTGAGAGTCCTGCAAAGGAATGCAGTAATAGCTGGTTTTCTAATACTCAAGAGCAGCAGCTTCCAGCACCAAGAAAG
Organism: Erodium texanum; assembly: GCA_036897725.1. Lineage (NCBI taxonomy): Eukaryota > Viridiplantae > Streptophyta > Magnoliopsida > Geraniales > Geraniaceae > Erodium > Erodium texanum. The sequence continues at coordinate 9,200 of JAYMSW010000269.1, forward strand.
ACAGCTAGCAAACCTCTTCTGTTGCCTTCTGCTATCCCTTCATGCACTGGTAGCCCCGATTCAGATGTGCTGAATACCACATTTTTAGCAACAACATCAAGACTTGCTCTGCATGATAGGGCCCCTGGGCCGAAGCGTTGCTGCCAAAAAACTGCAAAACCCGAGGAAAAGCCAGGTCTTAAGGATGAATTTATATATGATATGTGGGGCGACCATTATTCTCGACTTCATTCCATATATGTAGACTGTGACTCTGAGAGCTTCTTTGTAAGGGGTCCACAAAGCCTCGTACCTGCATCTCAGCCGAGTTCTGTAAGTTGTTTCTATAAAGGTGTGGGTTAATGATAAATTACCAAATAATTTAAATACTTGAATCTCCAAGTTTCTCTTTCTCTTGCTTATTTACTTTCTTCTTTTTGATTTGGTAATAATGGAAGGAAAAAAATTATACACAGAAAGTGATGCACTATTACAAACTTAAGAACATTTATGCTTAGAACAGTTCGGTTGACATTTTTTTTTTGTCAATGTTGAAGCTTTTATGAATGGAGTTTTCACATTTTGCCTCTTTGTTTCCTTTTCAAAATTCCCAGTTACTTTTCTTTTTTCAAAAATGTGTAGCGTTGCTTTCTTTTTACCTCTCTAGTTTTTTTTTTTCTTTTAACATTCATTTATGATCACCTTCATTAGTGGGCGGTTCAATGAAGTACATGTCTACTTGTGAAGTGTGGACGGTCCTATTTAAGATAGGTGTATGTTGTATGTTGAATAAATTATACACAACCCAGCTAAGCTTCAAAAATGAGCATGGTTAACTTTTGCATAAAAACGTTGTACAAGCCGTTCTGTTTTGAATTTCTCTTACCTATGTGATAAGAAATGTATTCTGTACTGTAGCAGATGTTTAATCTTCTATTAATGGAAAAGAAATGTCTTTTTGAGCTGGCTTTGTTTTTGTCGTTTATTTTTTTCTTGTTGAGATATGCATTATCTTAACCACTGCATGTTGAAGAGATTTCTGCTAATTATTGGAGATTTGCAAGCAATTGCGTAGACAGTAGGGCAATAATAGGTGAATTTGGGCAAGGTCCTTAGAGCAACTTTACCATCAGAAGAAATATAGTTGTGTGGGAAGTGCAGAAAGATGTGAAAATGCATGCTGATAAAATATGACTTGACATATTTGGTATTCACACTTACCTGGTATAATAGACTTCATTTTTTATGAGTTTTTGTTGATGTATGTCACAGAAATCTATGGATTCTGTATGAACTATGTGTTAACATAGAGCAGAGTGGTGGTTCCTTTGGCTTCCCTAATGACATTGTTGCTCTTGTTTCGTGGATGAAAATAGCTCAACTTTTACGCATACATGTTTAGGTGTTGGAAAATTTTAAACAATCTTGAGCCTCATAGATGTATGTGTTTGTTCAACTTGACATGATATGACTAAATGCCGATGATCTGAATTAAGCCTCTTCAAATCATTGACTTCCTTAATGGATCTGTGGAATTGCCAACGCACTTGACTCAACTATATATGTCAACCATTTGTTCCTTCTCCTTTGCATTAGATTGTGCATTGCATAATATTTTGATCAACACGCCCTTATCCTGCAATTCTGTTTTACTTCCAAGTCTAGTGCAAGTTTGAAGAGATGGCATGTGAATGGTTCATTAAGTCTGAGTGCAAGTGGCGCATGAGGATGTGTTTTATGTTTGCACTTTGCAGTATCAGGTACACTGGAGATGCAGTGAAAAATAATCTTCAAGGTCCATAAATGTATCTTGTTGCAAACTGAGGATGTTATACAAGTGTTGTTATGCTGTGAAGAGCTGCTGGCTCACACTTACCATTTCTGAAAGAGGCCGTAATTATGGTGCTGCAGCCTATAAAGTTCTTCCATGGACTTTTTCTCTTTCTTGGAATTGACTCTAAATTTAGCTGTAAAATGTGTTCTGACAATTTTTTTTTTCTGTTGGATGGTGCGTATCAGGTTAAACAGGTGTTCATTGAGCAGAGATATCAGACTACAGGGTCTTCAACCAGCTTATTTTTTAGCACTCTCCTGTGTAGCTCACGTGTATTTCTTGCACTGCACTTCTCTAATTTATAGCGAGTCCACATGGTCTGAGGAAACATTCATCTCTACATGGTTTTCGGAATGGACTATTGTGCTATACATAAAACTCTGCAAAGGGAATTTGTAGGTATGGAAGCTGCTAACTTTTGGTTGCCTTAACATTTGAAATTTGTGTGTATTAATCCCAGATTGCATTTTTATACCTGTTACTCTCAAATAACTCCATTTTGTAAGATAGGCTTGATTGAAAATGTATAACCAGACTTGTTCGAAAACTGCAAGCACTGAAGAATTGAAAACCCAAAGCAATTTGGTTCGCAGGTGTCTGAACTCTTGGTCACATTTGCGCTGTCACGTGGTAGCTGGTCCTTTCCAGCTGGTGTCATTTGGTAAAATGTCAAATTAGATCTAATGTTGCATTACTGACATAAATTTTGTCAAATTTAGGTGAGGGTCTACACTGCCTCTAAAGTTGAAAACGAGTTGGTGTTTCAAGAAATAACAAGTTCGCAACCCCAAGCTGTTGGATTGGTATCTACTTGATTTCAGGATAGAGTTGGAATCGTTTTGCAGGACAGGGTAGGCATGCAGCCATCCGATAAGCTCAGGAGAGATACAGCTTTGTGCTCAAGCGGAGCCTATTTCACATGGAAATGTGGTTTGTTTTTACTGGAAACTTTTTGTAAGCTTCCAATAATTTATCACATGCTTGTAGTGGAACTTATCCGTAGAGAAATGTTCTCATTTATGGCTATGGTTCTACGATTACAATATCAAGAACTACATGACATAAGACAATAAATAAACCAGAAAGACAGGAATTGAATTGGATTTAGGGCTTGCAGTTGAGTTATCTATTCATCAACATTATCAGATAAATTCAGCGGTAAGAGGGACAAAAACATCATTTTGTACAGTAGTAGATACACCAAAAAGCAAACAGTTTTTTTTTATTTAATAAAAAGTAAACAGTTTTAGTTAAAGGTTAAAAGCTGAAAAATAATAATAATTTAAGAATGCAAAACCATATGACCAAGAGAGAATGAAGTTACTCGGAACTAATTGATGCAATTGCTAGTGAGAGTATTGTAAATTTATTGACTCTTACAAGTGCTGCACTTCAAACAGTCAGTGTAAGCATGGCATGATCTTTCAGCTTCTGCAACGATAGTGCAAAAATTGTTGCAAAAGATAAAAGAATGTAAGCAAATCAAAGAATGGGACACTATACCTAAGGGAAGAGCACCGTTACCTTCTCTTGAAGCCTTAGCCAAATGGTGATGGCACAGGCCCAGGACCCACAACTGCATCTGATCTCTTGAGGCTTCCCATTCCACAAATAACACATCCAGGTGTTGAGATTGCAGAGAATTTGGTGCCACACAGATCACAAACATCACACCCAATGGTTGACAGACGGCTAAGAGTGGCAGAACAGAACTGGGAAGTATCTTCCAGAGGATCGATAGACTTGTTGGATGCACCTCTCTTCAAACACATTTCAATCAAGCTTCTCAACTCCTCTTGTTTACTTGAAGGCGCTTTAGACAGGAGGAGTTCAAGCATCTGCTTTGAATAAGCGTAATTTTGTACCTCCATGTTTCTTTTAATGGCACTTCTTAGGCAATTTATGCGGTGCTTTGCCAGAAGAGGTAAGGAGCCTAGATGGCGGGACAGTCTTGCCATCTCATCTTTCGCACTGATTGCACTTGGACCATGTACTTTCTGCAGCCATCCAATTTCCTGTAGTAACAAGTATAATTTGTTCATAACAAGCTGTGCAATACAAGTTTAAAAGCTACACAAAAGGCGAAATTACTTGTGTCCCTTAGATATTGAAAGTGACATGACAGAGAAGAAACTGATAAACCTTTGAATGGTGAAAGAATGTATTCTCATAGCAGATAATTATCAGAAAATTATATTCTCTAGCAAGAAACCTCTAAGGCCGTGTTTATTTCAGCATTTGGGAATCGCTTTAATTTGTGTGTACTTCATTTTACTATGAATGTGATAACTACAGCCATGCTGATTCGTTATTATGAAAAATTATCCTTATATATGACTTTGATTTAACTTATGGATTACTGGGAGATGGACCATAATTGTACCTGTAAAAGAGTAACTGCAATCTTGTATTGAGCACAGATGGTTGCTTGAGCTGTGATATCAGCTCCACGAGACTGATCCTTAGCCAGAGCAAGAAAAGCTTCATCAAAACAGGATAACGCATCTGGAAGGTTGTTTTGCTCAAGATGAGCAAGTCCGGCCTTGAAACATACAGGAGCAGCAGCCCCACATGGGACCTGTGGTAAAAAAAAAAAGAGGCGAAAACAAGAGAATAGAGGAAGTTAACCAATGACATCCACTGAACCAATAAATTTCAGAAGGAGACCAGTAGATTTAATTTACAGAGCATTGATCCACAGTCCATTTAGATTAATTCAAAATGCACATTTACCTGCCCGGGCCGCACAGAGGTTGCTGGATCAGTAGGTGGTGCCTGAGGTTTGCCTGAATTTCCAGAATCTTGAATTCCAAGTGCGCTAAGATCAAGAGGCTGTGTAGAGCCCGAGGGTAAAGCTCCCTGAACCCCAGACTGTGGCTGAACGGCAGTCTGACCCGTGGTCTGTGGTGGTGTAGCACTATCAGGCAGGGCAATAGACTTAAGTGAAGCAGTGGACTGTTCAATGGATTGAGGAACGCTATCATCCGGAAGACCAATATCAGGAGTGGATTCATTGACCTGGTTAGATGTAACCTTTTCACTTCCAATCCCTTGTGCAGCTTGATCCAATTTTGAAAGATAAGTTCCAGGAGGTGGCAATGTGGTTGCAACCTCGAGAGATGATATTGTATTCTGGAAAAAATCCTCAGGTATAGGCTCCGGTGCAGCTCCTCCACCAGTAACTGCAGGAGTTTGATGTGTTAATGGGGGAGATAGTTTCACTGGAGTTTGCAATGTTAATGGGGGAGATAGTTTCATCGATGCAAAATCAAACAGATTCGTAGGAACAGAAGCTGCAGGAGTTAAAGTTCCACTACTAGACGAAACAGACTGAGTCTGCCCAAGATCTTGCAATCCGTTGCTCAGTGACTTGGCCCTCACAGGCAAACCCAGGCGATCAACAAGTTTGAACTGTTTTGTGGCTTCTTTAATCTTGTTGACATCCACTGTAGTAGATGAAACTGGCTTGTCTCTTATTCTAATATGTATTTTCTTAGTCTTGGATACTCCCTCCTCATCGCTGCTGCTACCATCTGCAGAAGTACCATACGTTGATTTCTTAAACTCTTCTTCAGCCTTAGCCTGTTCATCTGCAGTGCCAGAACTAGAAAGTTTCCCAAGGGATCCTAGACCCATGAAGGATTCAGCCTTGGTCTCACCACCAGCCACTACCTTGGACACAGATTTAACTCCATTTGGCTTAGTGTCACCACCAGGTGTAAGGACTTTAGCGAAGCTATCCTCCCTTACTTCTACTATGTTGCCTCTTCCTTTAATTAATCCTAGGTAAACACCGATATGATCATTAATAATAGATGGGATGGCACCGTCGTCAGTCTTCATGTATGGCATCACCTCTGCAGCCAGCTCCCACTGAGGTATATCCTTCAAGTTAGCAGGGATCTTGATCTCCCAATTCCCACCACCCCATTCAGCACCTTTAGGGACAATACTTTCAGCAGCGAAGTTGGCGAAAAATCCTTGTGTCCTCCCACTAGCATGGATTCTTAAAATTCTTTCACAATAACGCCTTAATTCTGAATCTGCATCTTCTTCTTCCAACTTTTGAGCAAGACGGCGCATTGCACTTGGGTTAAGATGACATAGAAACAGATCGAGCATGCTTTCATAGTCTGCTATAACTTCAAAAGTTTCTTTGGCGTTGTCAAACTGGCCATACCTACAATAATCTCTTCAAGTTAAAACAAGGAAAGCAGGATAACTAAGTAAAAACATATATTGTTGAGAAAATATAATCAACCCGTTAGTTCATCTGAACTAAGATCCTCAAAATCATAGATGTTGGAGAATAGAAGACATTAAATAATAGAAGGTCGAGTTAATTATTGCAAGCAAGTCCAGGGTTCAAGCCTTGAGGGTGATGATATTGCTGATAAAACAATACATCATCCAAAAGGATAAAGCAAAATGGGAAGGGTTGAATCAGAGCTTCATACTCAACAAAAATTGCTGGGGTCATCAGAAATGAAAATAAAATAAACCATTGATGTTGCCTGCCAAACTTGAAAAAATATTATTTTTGAAAAATAAAGTATTAGTATTCTAAAATGAAAACCCTCAAGCACATACTTGATGCAGGCATATCCCAATTGTCGGGACCGGTGAAACAAATAAGAGGTTTGAGGGCACTTGGGATAATCTCTAGAACGCAGGAATTCATCCTTCAGAGCAGACAAAGCAATTGAAAAGCGGAGAGCTCTTATGGCATAGACTCCCCGCAACACCTGAAGTTTGGTCATAAAGCCCTCCAACAATTAAACAGATGAACTAGGAAGAGTGCATACCTATTATGTATGACTTATGACTTACCTGAGTGAACTGTGGACCTGCTTGGGATAATGATACAGCAAGATCTCCACAAACAGGTGAACCCATAGCTAGAACACCCAGAGACCTTGGAGTGATACGCAAGCTGTCAAACCTTTATGCAGAAAATACGCTAGAGATGTTAGATAACATTAACACACAAGAATTTTACTATTAGCAAAGTATAGATGAAAAAGGGAATTTTAGTATGGATGGTATTTATCATGTATGCAAGGGATAAGTGAACCTTGATGTAATTTGATACAATATCTCTGACAAATCAAGTTTCTGTTCAAAACACTGTTGCATAGTTGCAAAGCCAATAAGAAGTGGTTCAAGGAGCCCAACCAAGCAACTTTTAATTTCAACCCCCTTCTTTTGTCTGGGATTTACTTCCGTTGGACAAGCAAGCAATAATCGATCATTCAATGCCCCGGCCAAGACTACAAAAAGGATCTTCCACAAAGGTGAGAAGGATGATAGTGGGAGTAGATACGGAATCAATCACATTTATGTCAAAAATACCTAGTACAAAAGTCAAAATAAATATGCCATAAAAGAAAATTACCAGCATAAGGCATACTAATAGACAATATAGTAGTTATTTTTCCATCCCAACCAAGCATACTCACTGCAGTTGCAGTAGAAAAGAGAAGTGCTGGCCCAACCCATAAAATAGATCTGAAGTGCAATTCAAGTTAAGCAGTTAACAAATACATGAACCTTTCATAGTACAACTAAAATAAAAGGATATTGAATCAATGAGTTTTTTTGCTGAGTATTAAGAGGGTATTGAAGGAAACCCTTTAGCAGATTTTGTAGAGCTGCTAGCTAGCATATCAAGATCTGCTGAAACAATAAGCACCCTTTCTGTAGTTAATATTCCTGCAACATATCCTCTTAGAGTTTCTTGCCAGTGCACCTGTTACAGTTAAACAACATAGATCCACCATTAGCACATTTATTTTTTTAAAGCGTTAATTTGAAGTAGCTCAGCTCACCTTCAATTTGCATAAGCTAAGAGGAATAACCAGGAGATATAGTGGCATAAGTTTAAAACAGCATTTAGATCAAGCCAATTGGACACCGGAGAGACCTCTATTTGTAATTTATTGATTATTTGAAACCTTATTATTTTTATGGAGTTATAATATGACACTTCACTTTTTTTTCCCTTGAATGTTTACACACAAGAGTTTTTGTGTTTACTAGACTCCACAATAGTTACATGACCATTGTTTAACCTCACGAGATACTTGAAATAAGAATCGAACTGAGATGAAGAAAGGGAAGAAGGTGATAATGTGTGGTATGTTGTGTAAAGTTGTCCCAGAGCGTAGATTGGTGGATCATTTGATAAGCATATTGAGGCATCCACCCTAGAGTGTATGTGAGTTTCATACCTTAACACTAACAAAGGCAGATACCCACTGTGCTCTGCCGTAAACTCCTAATCAATTTTTTACCCATAAAATTATGAATTTCAAGATTTCTTAAGAGGTGGATGTGGTTACCTGAAGTACAACTTCATTTATTTTCAACTTGATACACTTTTTGCCTTCAGTTTTTGTTGATATATAATGACCATCTCCACCTGAAAGGTGGTACCCCCCTTGGACTAACATTGCCTTGCTAATCTGAATTCCATGACAAGCAAACAACAATGTTGACTCTGTAATTACAAGACACTTTGATCAGTAAATGAAATTATGCATGGATGGAATATTGAACAATAAGGATAAAGCACCTATTGGAGTAGAAAAGATACGATCAACTTCAGATTCAAACATAAACTGCTGTCGAGCCTTTATTGGATTAGTATCTGTGGATTGGTCCTGTTCATCACCAAGCATCTCATCATTTTTTACTAAAACCGATCCAGACAGAATATACAAATCCAGTCCAGTCTTGTCGTCATCAAGAATTGCAAACTGATCTTCATTTGGACCAATAAAAGCTGCATCTCGACCTTCAGATATCAAATGTACTTTAGTTAACTATATCCTTCAACTATCAAAATTTATGAACAAAATAGGAGAACACATACATTCAGTAGGCAGACAAACCTTTGACTGTGCTTGCTTTATTATTAAATGTCTGAAGATTAGTATTTTCCCAATAAAGAACTACCTCATTTGTAGAACCACTGAACTCAAACACGACAAGAAACATGTGCCTTTTTGTACTGTACGTAACGTACTTAGCATAATATTCCACATTTCCAGGAATCTGAAAGAAAAACAAAACATAAATGCATTAGCTCAACCAAACACTTTCGAATTAACAACAGATTTAAGAAGAAAAACTAGAATACACATGTTTTTACTAAGATACATTAGCTCTCTGAGATTACCGATGTGTAAAGTTTCTTGTAAATTGTATCTGTTCTAGAACAGAGACTATATGTCATGAGGTTCACACCCTCTACATAGAACACTCTGACAGGATAATGAAGAACTCGGTTTGCTTTATTGAAGAAATTTAGCTCCAAATGAAATGGCTGTCAATGGACCAAAGGGTGTCAGAGAGAAACATATATGATCTATGATGACAGTGAATTTATATTAACAGAATTACCTGGCAAACTGGAACATCTTTGAGATGATTTCTGGAATCCACAATGGAGATAAGTGGCAACCGAGATATTGGAGCCCTTTTGGCATGACCTTCCATAAAATGCTGAAAAATGTGTGAAATTGCAAGTTATAAACACTACAACCAGCAGGAAAAAAAACACAATGTTAATTGAGTTGTGAAAGGAGGGAGATCTCTAGATGTGGTACTCGTGTTTGTGATTACTTGGACCAAACAGAACATACACCTCCTTGCTGTTATGAACGCCCAGAACTACATTAATATCCTCAATACACACATACACCACAAGACGACAAAATTCGTACTAGTCATTACTAAATAGCAAGCAACTAGTCCTTAATCCCATAATAAATTGCCATAACTAGTTGTCCCTTGGGCCTTGTCCCTTAATATTTTTTGACTAAAATAAACATCAAATACTAATAAGTAACAAGTCTCATATCATGTACTTGTTATCATAGAAAATTACAAGAGAAGGTAATATGATAATTATATTAGGAGTAGATATGAACGACTCCATTCTGATATGTGGCATGAATTTGTCTATTACTGGCTCTTAAACACTTCGGTTAGTAAGGGAAAATGTCATGTGTCGAGGCTCTATAGTTACAGAAAAAGGCTCTTCAGACAAGGGCAGTTGATTCAATATGGGCAACCGAAATTTCCAACCCAGGCATATTACAGGTCAGAAAATTTTGGGTTCTTATCAATGCTCATTAATTGAAAGCTGCTTTAACTGTATAGTTGAGAGAAATAAGAAATAGAATAATAATGTACATACACTGTGAAGAAAGGCTTTCCGTGCCATGTCTGATATTCTAACTTGACTATGGCTGCTGAGAGAATAACACATTTTGGAAAATAATAAACAAGTATTAGAATGATCTTTTAAGAGGAAAAATACAACTGGAAACAGACCTGAAAGGAAGGTACTATATTGAGTAAAGAAAATTAGGAATAAAAATATTTCATGTCACATAACTAGTTCAAAGTAATTTCGAAGTCTCAAATACATAGGTTCAGCATACAAAGTCAAGAACATGAATCTCAATAAATAGTAGCATAAACAACCATTTTCTTAAGATATGTAAATTCTTTCCTGGTCAGAACAATTGACACTCACCCTTTCACATGATGCTCTTGTAATTCTGACTGAAGTTGATGGTCAGCTAAAATTCCAGATGAACCCAAAGATGCAAGTTTCTCTTTCAATGCAGATGCTGCCAGAGCACCTCTTACCATTAGCAGATGTAGTAACTAGTAAGAATAGGGGGTGCATGTGATTCAATAATGTTATCATATTTTTGTTTGTAGATACTAGTGAAACTTGTCAAAATCCTGATTGTAGAGTAGATGGATTTTCATTGGTAATCAATAAACTAAAAATATGATATCCATCAGAAGTTGCCTATGGAAATGACTGAATCTAGTCAACTCTTCTATTTCTAACTCTATCAAGATGTTCTACGAGAGAGAATGAATCACCGAAATCTAAAGACAACAGCAAAAGTTGGTAAGCATGGGGATTAAGCTAATCATTTCTACTTTCCCTCTTCAAGATATATCTATATATACAGCAAATATTAGACTGATATACTTGTTTGAGGTTCTTGAAGTATCCCACATAACAAGAACTGTCAGTTAATGAATACTTTATATGCTAATTGTGGCTCTACCTACTAGTGTAAGCTTTTGGGTTGAAGTAAGTTTAAAAAGATATGTTTGGTATTTGGGCTTGTGACCCATTTGTGCCTCCTCCCCATTCATATGTTCTTGGTCCACATAGTGTTGAAGTATGTAGATTTACTTGATATATTAGTCAGACCCTACACCTGATAGCTTAAGCTTTTCGGTTGAAATAAGTTTACCAAACTTTAAGCATAATCATCCTGATACAAGTCTCAAACACCGACTTGTTTACCTAGAAAATTTGCATCCTAGTACTATAAGAAAAGTGAAAAAGAGAATTAAAAGAAGTATTAATACGAGATAATAACAGCTCACATAGTTCCACATCTGAGAACCTACACAACAGATATGGAAATGCATCAATGAAGCCCTGCGTTTGCACAAGTTAATAAGAAAATCACTATGAAATGTAAAATTAAGTGCATATTCCCATATGAAACCAATAACAACCTGGAGATCCCCTTGCACTTTGCAAAACTGCAAAGAGTTGTTTCCTTCCTTCCTGAGTGTATGCAGCCCTATTTTTCAAATTGTCTCCACCTATTATATTCTGTTGCTAAAATAAAATAAAGGATCATAGTTCTTCAGACTTCGACTGACAAGCAAGGGATTAATGATGCAAGTGGCTGCACTTACTGCAAAAAGTAAAGCCACCAGGTTTAGCTTTGGGTGAACTTCTAAAGCTTTGATCTGTGGAAGAGGGTAAACTGCTTCTCCACCCTTCTGAGACAGAATGCGAGGTATATCAATTGACTCAATTGCTTCAAAAGAAATGTGAGTATGTCAGTCCAATTTTATGGGACAAGCAAAACAAACTACAACAAAAAGGCACCAATTATTGTTGATCTAATGTTACTGTATACTTATTTATGGAACTGTTGTCATTGACACGTTAGCAAAAAATAATAATAAAGCAGCAGCAGAAGAAGAAAAAAGCTGAGTTCATAAGTGGGACTCTTATTCTTCATGAAGTTGTCATAGAGGAGTTACAGAAGTTAGCTAACCAGCAGGCTCAAAAAAGTTGGCTTGCATTGGAGGTCTGTTAGGATTATGTATCACCCGTGTTTTCCACACTTGAAGTGTTCCATCTCTAGAGAGGGTAACAAGTAACCGCAACATAGGGAGCCAGGAAACTGATGTAATTGGTTGAGAACTGACTTGTGCTCTGAAATTTTCACAAAAAAATGAATATGATTTTAATTTAACTACAGCATATAAATTAAAAATGATAATAATACATCAATTCATTTTTCTCATATAGTTAAAATCACAAACAGTTATGGGGACCTAAGAGTTATTGAAATCCAACAGAACATCAGAGATGAAAAATCCTAACCTACAATATGTATTGTACAACAATTTCTTTGAGCATGCCTTGTTAACATATAAACAAATTTATTTGCCATTGTAACATTTTCCTGAATTCCAAGTTTTTCATTATAATAAGCAATTCGTCTCATCAAAGTTGAGAAGTCAAGACTCAGTTATTTAAGCTCAAGCCATTAGTCAATGACCCAGAAGATCAACAAAATGTCTACTAATTTTTTGCGTGCATTATATTCCCAAGTAAGGTGCAAAAACATATGCAGAGATAAACATTTAGTCCTTTTTCTTTCTTTGGCTCACAGGACCTTAACAACTATCCCAGAATTTCCCAAGCTATCTGACATATATTGGACCTGTAACCTTTAAATTGGGCTTCCAGAGTCTATTACATTGGAATGTCTAATTAACATCCCAACATCATACTTCGCACACAATGATGAATTGGTAATTGGAAGGTGATAGAAAATTCATTCTATTCTGCTTGCCATTTTGTGCAAAAGATCAAGGAAATTTAAAATACAAACCTCAGAATATAAACTATCAGCATTACTACATTTATTCATGAAATCAAATATCATTAATCCCAACGGAGTGGTGACTCATTTTTTTTCATGGGGGAATTGCTAAAAAGTGCCCTCATGAATTGGTCACGGACAGAAAACAGCCTTTTGGAAGAAAAAAAACGTGTGAAAAAGTGCCTTCATGAATTGGACAATGTCCGTCGTTACTAAAACTAATGGAAATTCAATTTCCGTCAGCCACATTTCAGCGCGTGGCTGACGGAAATTGAATTTCCAACAGTTTTAATAACGGCAAACAATGATCAATTCATGAAGGCACTTTTCCGCACTTTTTTTATAAAAAGAATGTTTTTCATCCGTGACCAGTTCATGAGGGAACTTTTCAGCAATCCCCCCTTTTTTCATTGTCAGCGCTTTCCTCTCTTCTTTCAAGAATTCTACTACATCACTTCTCTTTAGTGTGCATAAAGTCCCACTATCCTTTGTTTAGGGATGTATTGGGTCAGGTTTGGTTCAGACACTGGTATATCCATGTCCATATTTGTTTCTTCTTAGCCTCTAAAGCCGAATCCATAGCCAATGGATGGTAAAATACATACCCGCACCCACATCCATTAAATAATCACATACCCGAGTAATCGTATATAGTGTAGTCTAAAACTTTAACAATAATGTTAGTTAAATAATTGTCTGGTTCAATCAAATATCTCTAATAATGACCACAAAAGTTATAGAAATTACAAATTCTATCAAATATTTCATAAAACCAAGGTAACATATCATGTTACCTATATTAGGAATGTAAATGAATTGGATTCAGTTTGGATAGTGGTAAATCCATATCCATATTTGATTAACTTCTTAACCTCCATACCTTAATGGATAATAAAATAAGCATCCAAATTCAAACTCGAATACTCCAACTACCCGAATCCATTTACATTCCTACCTCTGTTTAACAGGGAACAATATAACAGCAGATTTATAAATAAAATAAATTAGAAATAGAAGTTAGCCCCTAGGAGAAAAGATACATTCCTTAAGAACAAGAACTTACATTCCAATCATACTAGGTCTCTCGGTGGAGACATCCCATGCCAAAAGTGTACCCCGTCTATCACCAACAAAAATCCACTCCAGTGCCGGATGAAAAGTTAATGCACCAGCACCGAGGAGCCTTATGGTATTATCAACTGCAGAAAATAAGCAAAGATGGCAATTCAACTATGCTACTCAAAAGGCGGGTGCATATGAAAACTTTGGAAAAAAAAGTTAAGTGGTACTCTAATCTCACGTTGTAGTGTGTAATGAACAGCATAGTTATGGATGCTGTATGCTCGAATCAGACCATCTGCATAAGCAACATACTAGACAGGCAAAGAAAATATCAAACAGTTGCTAAAGACTCTCAGAAGAATGAATATAATATCCAGAGGTTAGGCATGTCTACTGACTGGGAAAAGAAGATCAAATACTTCAAATAAAAAAAGTATGCTACCAAGACAGGGTGACGAGGGTGGCAAACAAGATTGATAACAGGTTTCTTCAAGTCTGTTTTAATTTTTGTTGGTGCTCTCCCCCCTTCAACAGTCCCAACAACTTCACTCACACAAAGTTCAAAAATTAGATTAGGGACAAGGCATAACCAAACACATGACGATATCTAGCCATATTAAAGGCAACCTGTAACATTCATCCTTTGATGGAAACCGAAAAACACAACAGGTTGGAGAGGTGTCAAGGCAAGATGGACTTCCATATCAGGAGAAATGCGATCTGCCTTTTTTTCAGGTGAATGCAGAACAAAAGTTTGCTCGGTATTGAAGTCACAGGATCTAATTGTACAATCCTTTAAAATGAAATATATGTATAAGTGACAAGCAAGTATAAAAAACACCTGCAATATGGGAAATGCAGCAGCAACAACAACAACAGCATTGAAGTCATTTCCCAAACAGTATGGATAAAACAGAAGGAGAACGAGTGAGGATACTCAACGAGTACACACGAAAGAACAGAAAGGGTTTGTTTCCTAGTTCCTCCAGATTTTCTCACACACACAACTAACAGTATAACATAACAGACTATAAAGATCCCATCGTAAGCAGAGGGCAGATGACCACAACACCGCAACAGGCATAGAGTTGGTCAATATATATAATACATGAAAATCAAGACATCATGACAATTAGGCAGTAATTTTTAATAATAAAATAGCAAAAACGGCATTAAAAGGTCACGGGCAACATAACAGGATACAAATAAAACAAAATTAACGTAACATAAAAAAGAGTTTGGCGAGACAATGCATACTGGTAACAACATAGCAAAATTCACAGGAAGTAACTGCAAGCACTATGCAAGATGATGCATGCCACATACAGATATCATATTTGTGGTAGGACACCTGTAATAACGTTGTTTGTCTCATACTGAAAGCAAGTGGATCGTTTCACCATTTGGTATACATCTTAGAATATCCACCATTAGTTTAAGCATCTAGGTTGGAATTGAGTAACAAATATTACATCAAAAAAGAATAAATCAGAGCATTCACTTGTTTGTTGAAAATCTTCATAAAAAATCACTGCAAGCAACACATCAAAAAGAGAGAAGCTTATGAAATTACTAGCCTCAAGAATGGCAATGACTGCATGCCCACTTGTGGGACTGTAAGACATGCGAACAACAGGAGCACCAATGTCAACAGAAGATATCTTGCATCCCGTCAATGCATCAAATTCTGTTTAGGGAAAAGAGGATATAACATAATGTCAAAGTCCTGTTTCGCAACTACTAACAGAAATAAATTTGATAAGACAGTCCACAAAGAGGAAAACGATGGGACAATGCAAAATACCGATAATGTAGGTGCCAATGGCGGCGACCAGAAACGCTTGAGTGGGATGAAATGTGGCGGCGTGAGGCTGCATTGGCTTAACGCCATTACCCAAGTGCCGTAGGTCCAGATGATGTACAGTCGTCCACTCCATCGATCCTCCTAAAATTTCACCAAAATCTGAAACATCACTGTACACGATCAGAAAATTTTTCGTAACTACGCAGAAATGGCTTCTCAAAACCCTGATTCAGATCCTTACAAATGAGCACACAAACCATATTTACATACAGATACACGTACACATGCACATAAATACAGAGATGAAAATGGCACGAATATGCGAGATAATGGAGGAATTTGGGGATACCTGATGAGCACTATATGCAGTAGAAGCTGAAGAATGAGAAATGTGAAAGATCAGAGAAGAGAACGCAACTTTAGAGAGGAAAGAGAGATTTTTCTTCATTTTATTGTTGGAAGATGAATAGCAAATCAGGTGGCCCCGCAAGGCGAGGGAAGAGAATGGGCTAGACTATATTTTGTGGTTCACTGTGAGGCCTAGGCCCGAAGAGATTCTGATTCGTCTTTCTATAAGCCCGAGCAACATGCAGGCCATGCCCATTTCTAATGTCTTTGGGCCGAAGGACCAACATTGTGATTCAGCTTTCACCACACATATTTTGTAAGATTAAAGTGATATTAAAATGAACACCATTACGCAGGTCGGTAATGACAAGGTGTGCTCCTTATTTGTACAAGGTGAGAGACGTTGGGATGAAGATGTGCTCGTTAACACTTTCGAAACACATGACATTGCCAGAATTCTGGCCATCCCAATAGGTAGACCGGAGGAGGCTGATCAGTGGTATTGGGGTTTTGAAGAGAAAGTTTTTTATACGGTAAAGTCTGCATATAATTATCTCATCCGTCAAGCAGGTTTATGGAACCATGATACCTCTAACGACTTTTGGAAGAATTTATGGAAAGTCAAGACTTT
>JAYMSW010000270.1:0-25808 GCA_036897725.1 Erodium texanum
CCGGGAATCTCGCCGCCATGTTGGATGCGACCACCACCTTTTCTTACATGAATTCATGAGAGAGAGAGAGAGATTAGTTATAAACAATAGTGATAATGCGACTCTTAAACATGAATGTCCGTACCATGTAATATATACCATCTTGTGAGTTCTTGGAAACCTAATTGGTTCCTATGACTTGTGCTTTATGAGTTTGAGTTCTTGGACCAACACAACTCGAGTCTTGTTGGGTTCTACGATAATATAGTATATGTATATAATCATTGTGAGACCATATGTGGGTCGAACATAAACATGATGTTCTTGCTGTAGTGATAGTGACTACTTCAATTTACACAATCATGCCATCTCATAGATTTAACTCTGAAAACGAGACCTATCTTCTTCCATCATTATTCCTTTTTTATGTTTCAAAAAATTCAACATATATACCATATATATATATATATAAGTTTAATCTCATTAGTTGTGTTTTGTTTTTCACTTTATAATTAATAAATATATATGTGACATTGGATGCAAAAAGGTAACAATATTAGTCGATTTTTTTCTCTGATATTAAAGTGTATTCTTATTATTAGCTGTGTTTTATTTTCATTTTACATTTAAATATATGCATTACATATCCAACAAATGATTAACGAATCAAAATCTTCGATACATCTAAACAACCAACTCCATGAAGTGTTAGGGCAAGGCACTCGGGGGTGCCGATTCGTGCTAATTTGTTAGCACCGGTATTAACGAGTTGCTAGTACTAATCGGTACCGGTATTAGCTCAGCACCGTCCCCATGCATGAAGGCAATATTGGCCACGTTAGCCTCACTCTCTTTTTTTGATTTTTCAATAATAAAATATAAATAAAAAGAAGTTGGTACTGGTGCCCCCATACCGACCTAGAGATCTTGTTTTCTTCTGACACTAGTGTCTAGACCACGCACTAACCCTACTAGTGTCAATGTAGCAGGATTAGGAGCAGGAGTAGGATTGATTTTGCGGTAGCCATGCCCTTATATGATCAAAGTTCTATATATCGGATCGGTTTCACAATTAAAATACAAATATGTTAATTTTATTAACTAGGATTTAACAGATATTGTTTTGGAATTGGATCATAAATATTACTCTAATGTGAAAATAATTTATGGCAATAGGTCATAAGATCGTGGAGAATAGGACATGAACATGGGACAAAACCACATGCTATATTGAACATGGATTTGCGTACGATGGTGGGAAATGAACAGTGTTCAACTATCAATTATTTCTTGCCTGCCCAAATCATGCATCTATCCTATGTCTTCTTCACACCCAAATCCACGATCTAATTTTGTGTCTATTTACGAATTCAAGATTTTTGTTAAGTGATAATGAGATTTGCATATTTCAAGCATTAAACGTTGATATTTATTTATACATTAATATTTATTTATAGGGCCCACGAATGTGTAATTGAAATGCAATGATCAGATATCATTTTACAATCCGGTTTGCTTAAAAGTTAAGATTCACATGTGAAAGATTCAAATTATTTATCAAGTAATGATAAGATTTACGTAACAACAAATATACCCTTAAACTCGTGAAGGTGGAGGTAGAAGACGATATTATGGTATCATTTTAAACCCAAACTTACCTAAAGGCTAAAGTCGATATTTGAACAAATCTAATTGTTTATCAAATGACGACAAAGATTCACGTAACAACAAGCATGTCCGTTGAGAGGATCCACCTACCCCTCATTCTCGCGTACATGTCGAATTAAGCATATTCATTACGAATCGAGCTGTTGGCCTATGAGAGTATAGATCGAAAACGATATACCAATATCACATTAAATCCCGATTCACCTAATATCTTTGTGAAATTTTTGGAGGAGATGATGGACATCCATTTCACCCTATCTATAGGGCCATTGATGGGCCGGCCTGGTTGCTAATGGGTATTTGGAACTTCAAAAGTTAGTTTGGGCTAGGCCCATGGGTCATAGTCTTGACACCTCCAAAAACAACTTTGCATGACCAAACTAGTTTTTGTAATGGCTTTCGACGACCCATATAGTATGACAACAGCCCAACCAATCCATCTTACTCGGCCCATTTCAGGCCCAAATTGGTTTGTGGCAGGAATAAAGAGAGGCTTGGATAGAGTTAGCTGAAGCCGAACCACATAGAAAATCAGACAAAAATCGAGTTGCCCCATCTCGAGTTGTGTGTCCGAAAATGAGAAATTGATAGCGACGAACCAACGGCCAGAAACTCTTCTGATTTGGAAGTAGATTTGCAGCCGTTGGATGCAAATTGGAGTGCATCTATAAATAGCAACTTTGAGCTAGGAAAAGAGACACAAGTGAAGAAGAAAGTGATAGGAAAGATATGGCCTCCATTGTCTCAACCTCAGCTATGGCTTGCGTTAGCAGAGCCTCTCCGGCCCAGGCCAGCTTGGTCGCACCACCATCGTTCCTACGCACTCGTAAGACTGATGTTAACATTTTCTCTCGCGTCAAGACCAGCGGAAGAATTAGTTGCATGAAGGTATAATTTAAAAAGACTAATCTATCAGATCATAAATCCAAGTTTTATAACATGTTTTACGTAACTTTTAAATTTACTTCAGAATGTAAAGTCCTGACATGATGAAGTGACATGTTGTGTGACAGGTGTGGCCTCCTCTAGGGGTAAAGAAGTTCGAAACCCTCTCGTACCTTCCTCCTTTGACTCAGGAGGAATTGGGCAAAGAAGTTGACTACCTTCTTCGCTCGGGATGGGTTCCTTGCCTAGAGTTTGAACTCGAGGTCTGATTCTCTATCCTTTTTTTTCGACCGACTATTTTTAATCTAGAATATATCTTACCTAACTTTCATCTATTTCCTTCCATCTGTACTCAAGCAGATGCCTATTAGAACTAGACCACTAGACTTCTTAAGAGTCAGGGCTAACTTTGACCAACTAGGTCAACCCTATTAGGAATGGTTGATTCTCGTTTTCTATCCGTTTTTTTCATTTAAAATTTATATCTTTTCGATCACTAAACTTTTCTATTTTGTACTTTCGATGTTGTGTAGCATGGGTTTGTATACCGTGAGAACAACAGGTCACCAGGGTACTATGACGGGCGTTACTGGGTCATGTGGAAGCTACCTATGTTCGGGTGTACAGACTCGTCCCAAGTCCTGAAAGAGGTTGAGGAGTGCAAGAAGGAGTACCCCAATGCCTTCATCAGGATCATCGGATTCGACAACGTTAGGCAAGTGCAATGCATCAGTTTCATCGCCTACAAGCCTCCCGGTGTCTGAACTTTCCTCTTTGAGGCATGTTCCAAAATGTTCCTTTCCCGTTTTATTTCCCTCTATGGCAATGTAATAATCATCATGAAGCTGAGTTCGAGAACTGGTTGAATTAAGGGCAAAAGTTATGAATCTGTGTAAATAAATGAGCGGGACTATATATAAAATGATCGGCTTGGCTGTTTTTATCAACTCGTTCATGTTCATGGGACAACATTTGTGAGAAGAAACATAGTTTTCATTACATTACCTTTTTTGAATTGGTACCACTGACAATGTTTATGGGAGGGGTGATAAAATAAATGGACATTATTGAACTGCAAGTCTTGGGCATAGTATAGTAGTGGCCATAAGAATTATGGAATCATACCAAAACAAGAACCATTGTAAAAGTGTTAATGAGAGAGGTGACTCAATATATAAAAATGTCCAAAAGTTAGGTATATTTTGTAATTACTGCGATCATCGTTAATAAAAACAGAAATACTATATATTTTTTAGGTCGATTAAAATCTCCATTTGAGCTTTTAAAAGTAGAGTGAAATTGTAATTAAATTTCATGTGTTTGAAAAACTAAGTCGGGAGAATAACAACCTAAATTAAAACAATTAAAATTTAGTTGTTATTAACAAAAAGACCACACTCACATATTTTAATGTTTTGAAAGTGATTGTGCCATAAATATGAGGTCGATAGTCATGTAGTTGATTCCAATTTCATACTTATCATGATCAACTCTAATTTTATATTAATTTCGATTAGTTTCTTTTTTCTATTATTTGAAATTCAAATTTAGTATTATATATTGACATGTTATGATATGAGTGTGTCAAATTTGAAAAGAAAAAAAAACTTTCAAAAAAAAAACACAACAGGTAGCAATTGCTTATAGCTTATCTTAAACTATCAAGACATTTGGTATCACTTATCAGTAGTAAAGACAATTATTTATCTCTTAGTCGTTAAATTCAAACCCTACTAAAGGTAGTAACTTACTATTGTTTACATTATTCGTGTGTCTTGAAAGTCAATATTAATAAATTATGCGATCATAAGTTATGTTTATACGATATTGCATATTTATTTAAAGTAATATAAAATGTTACGTCTGTAACAATAGTATTTTTATTTTATACTAAAATTTGTTATAATCTAAAAAAATATGTTTCACAATGCATACCAACAAATATGTTGGGTCATGTCTTGATGAAACATTTTGGTATCATAAACAGTAATTTAATATTAGATAATTAATAAGTGCCCCAATTAAAAAAACCTTGGTACTGAAATTCCACCAATTGCATCCCAAATCATCCAATCATTGAGGAAGAAATGAAAGTAGAAGATTGAAATTTGAAAGGCCAATAAAAGATCTACCTCACAAACACAAAAAGACAAAAACACCCTCGGGAGTTTCAGTCCTCAATTTCTCTGGTTAGATAAGATAAAACGCCACGTGGCAGTATCAATGGAGGTCCTAACGATAAGGGCCATCCGAAACAGTTCGTTTCTCTTCCACCTCATTATGTGGACACAAAGGTCCATTGCCACCCAACGGCCCAAAACGACCCAATCCTCGGCCACGTCGATCCGTCACCGTCCGATGAAGAAAAATATCGTAAGCGCTACACAGTGTTGTCTATAAAACCAAGGCCTCGGCAGCATAGTATAGATCCTCTCAGACCGAGCCCAGCAAGCTAAGAGAGAAATTAAAGAGAGTGTAGTCATGGCCACGTCAGTGATGATGTCATCCGCCTCCGTCGCCAACAAGACCGCCGTCGTGGCCTCGTTCGCCGGCCTCCGGTCCTCCTCCACCTTCCCCTCCCGCAAGGCTGACGTCAACATTTTCTCCCACGTCAAGACCGGCGGCAGAATCAGCTGCATGAAGGTAATAATAAACTATAATAATAATAATTGTAATTGTCCCAACTGGTGACTGTTGTTTGTTGGTTTGAATTGTACGGAGTCGGAGAGTTTGATGTAATAATTACGGTTTTGCCATTGGTGATGTTATACTTATAGGTGTGGCCACCAGTTGGGATGAAGAAGTTCGAGACACTCTCGTACCTTCCACCTTTGTCCCAGGAGGAGCTCGGAAAGGAAGTTGACTACCTTCTTCGTTCCGGATGGGTTCCTTGCTTGGAATTCGAGTTGGAGGTTCGTTTTTCTCCACTTTGTTCAATACATATTTCGTAATTCGATAAATTTTTAGGTAGATCGAGTTTTTAAGATGATATCTAAGCTCATTACCTGACCGGTATGTACATTATTTTTGAATGTACAGAGTCTTCAGTCACGTGTGTATGTGAATTGACATTATTGTCCCTTAGGGCTGACATAGCTAGTTAAAACGAGCACTATCCTATATGAGATCAGAGTGTTTGACGACTATATAGGGATAGATTAAAAGTTAGTTATTGGTTAACCTATGAGTTGGGTAAGATTTATCATTCCATTGTTGTTAAAAGAAAAACATGGGATCTGAGTTTGGTGACTCTAATAATAGGTTGATTCTATTAATCCGTCCTGTACATGAGGAGGGTATTATTGTCCAATGTAGAAGGTGCGGAACTCAATGTTGTTTAGAAAATATCAAATGTTAAGGGTCTAATGTATCAACTTGAGTTTTTAAATGGGTCAGCATCGATAATAATTTTACCTTTGTGTTTGTGGACGATTTGGCACGTTTTCTACGTTTGAGGTTGAGTTTTTAAGTAGGTCAAACTCGATAGTGACTTTTATTTTTGTGTTTGTGGACGAGATAGCACGTTTTCTACGTATGAGGTTGAGTTTTTAAGTGAGTCAGACTCGGTACTGACTTTATCTTTGTGTTTGTGGACGATGTAGCACGGTTTCGTGTACCGTGAGAACAACAGGTCACCGGGGTACTATGACGGACGTTACTGGGTGATGTGGAAGCTGCCCATGTTCGGGTGCACCGACTCGTCGCAGGTGTTGAAGGAGGTCGAGGAGTGCAAGAAGGAGTACCCCGAGGCCTTCATCAGGATCATCGGCTTCGACAACGTCCGTCAAGTGCAGTGCATCAGTTTCATCGCGTCTCAGCCCGCCCACAAGTCGTACTAGGAACTTACCATGTTCTTAAGATGAATTGTGACTTTATGTTTTAATGTTTGTTTCCTTTTGTTTTTCTTAAATTCGTCAAACTCGCCTATTGTTTGTGGATTTGTCCAACAAGTCCCCATAAATGATGGGATTGTTGCGAGGTAAATTGTGTTTGTTTTTCAATGTTGCTGTTATTTGCTTCGAGCTTATATCGTGTAATTAATAAGACCTGTTCTTGTTCGTGAACTACTCGTGTCCATTTACCTCAATGTTTATCGTGTTCATATGTTATTATAATTAATGTTGTGACAAATTCGAAAAAAGATAGGACTGAAATAATCGAAACGTGAAAGCAAAACAAACGACCTGAGTTTTACATAGTTTACCAATAATTTATTGTTTACGCCTATTGTTATAAACATAAAGTAAAATAATTAAACGATACAGATTTTGTGAGTAATGTCATATATTTGCATTTATCTTAAACCCTAATAAAAAACCCCAAGTCAAGTAAATGTTATACCCCAAACACCAAAGAGAAACCGACAAAAAGATTCATAATAATTCAGTGCCTTTGTTTTGATATTAGTTTGAACAAACTCAAATGCACACCACACAATTCATAAGATGTTATCATCAATATCTTTGAATGATAGGTGGAAGGGCTAAGGACAATTTTGTCATTTTATCATCCAATTTCTACCTTCCATGGATAATGGATGGGCTTAGAATTTACGAGATTGCTTTGGACTAAAATGGTTATAAGATACTGATTTGGGCCTTGAGAGTTGAGACACAAGCCTACTTTATTGTCACACATAGTTTTTTATTTATTTATAAAAATACCCTCAAAATATTACTATTGAACAGCATCGGAAATAATAAGAGCATCCACAGTAAAGTCGATTCGTTAGGTCGATTTCTTTGCTTTTTTATTGGGAAGAAATTGAAACCCTCACAGTGGAGTCCTGCTTTTTGGGTCACATGGGAACAAATCGCATTGTCATTGACCAAGAAAAATGAGTCGACCGATCGGAATTGACGTCACATCAATAGATTCTGTAAAAATAAACGCAAGTCGATGAGAAGCGACCGACAAAATCAACCGCTGCGAATACTATAAAAATCAGAATATGTTCAGAGAAATACAAAACATCTCAAACTCGACCAACATCAGAAATAACACCCCGAACACACATGTGAGTTGATTTGTTCGCTAATCGTGAAACAAATGATTAGAAAACATATATAATGACTTGATAATAATTACACATGTTGAAATTAATGCTTAAGCACATTAATCAATAGCTGGAATGCACAATGAATCTTGTAAAAAAGAAAGTGAAGGACCATATTGCTCCGTGATGTGAGCTTCTAGTTCCGAATAAAGGTTTAAATGAAAATAGAAAAATAAAATAAAAAAGTGGATTATGTGAATCTAACCTCACAAACAAGCATAACCATCCAAATCATTAAAGCCCTTTCCACGCACCTCTCCATTAATATATAGCCCAACATTCAACACTTATCCAATTCATATATTTTGGATTAGTGATCTGCTTATTGGACTAATCTTGTTTTAGGTCAGCTACTTATCGGTGTGAAAGATCTAACCTAATAACTAAAGTTGATAAATTGAGATGAAATTTAAAATATAATAGTAACACAACACCGTCATCATCGTCTTGCCTCGATGCATGTTTTTGAATACAGTTTTTTCTTGTTTTGTTAATCAATAAAATGTTAGCTTAGTCTGACTTTAGGCACGCATCCATTGTGGTATTTGGTTCCACCGTTATTGTGGCTTTAGAACGGCTTAGTTCGGTAAGTTTGGTATCATTATGCTCATATTTAGTGAGACCTCTGCATAGGTCATTGATCATCTTTGGTATTGATTATTTTGTGTAAGCTTTCAACAGTTGTGAGTCGTAGTCTGGCATAATCTATTTGGTCGGATGTATTTTTTACTAGAGCTAGTTTCTTAATGTTGCGACGGTGTCGTCCGTCTAATGAAATCGTTCTTGTTTAAAAAAAAAACACAACTTTAGATTTAACTTGAAGTTGACGGATTGCATCGAAGTAATCAAGATATAGGAGGAAGGATAATGATGTATCGGTGTTAGCGTTGTCACGTCGGATCTGGTGGGGTTAGTGTGTTTTATGGATGTCAACATCAGAAAAATACAAGACCAACGACTCGGTTCAACATTGGAATCAAAATGAGTGGATGAAACCGAATGGGAGAGAGAGGAGGAAGAAAACGAAAGAAAGAAAAAGAATGACGTGTGTCGCCTTCTTCTAGTTTACACCGTCGCTCGGCATTGCCTCCCCATAGAAGGGCGATGCCGAGCCATCGTCAATACTGGCTTTTTTGCATGCGACGCTAATATCGATGCCTAATCCCCAGCCCCCACTCGACATCGGCCATTAACCTTACCCTAGTGAATTTAGTTACGGATCTTGGGTATAGATGACTAGTTAATCGATAAGTATCGAATTATATATTTAGATTGATTTGAATACAAGTTACGATCATGTAACAAATATTAAGTATTTCGACTTTATTTGTACAAATTGTCACTCCCAAAACAGCCCGAATTACAATTGAAAAACAAACCTCTCAAGATACTAACCTTAAAAAAAACATCCTTTATTTAGTAACAATTGAAGTCCCTCCCACTTTTTTTTTTACATACAAATTGATCACAAACATTACATACAAAAGAAAGAAAACAAAGAACAACCTTAAACATATATACACTAGCAAAGGCATTCTCTCTCTTCTCTCCCATACCCTCCTGAAGAATCTCTCAAAACTCATCATCGCTCTAATCATATAAATTTCTCCTCTTTTTTTTTCTTGTTAAAAGACTATACTATCATTCTTAAATCTTGATCGGATTTTCAATCTGGGTTCTTAGGCAAGGGCCGGGATGCTGCAGTTCCTGCTATCCCTGTCCAGGCAATCGAACCCCTCGACCCTCACCGCGGGCTTGTTCCCGAAACTACCCCTCACGCAGCCTCCTCCTTTCCTGGAGGAGGAGGCCGGAGGGGGTGACGATGAGGGCGGGGACGAGAGAGAGCTCTCGTCCCCGAACCGAGCGTCCTGGATTAATGGGTTAGATACTCTGCTCGGCGGCGACCCTGAAAAAAATGGGGGCGACGAGGCTACTTGATTGTTGCATGATTGTTCCACTCCCTGAACAATACACAAAAATATGAATCAATATCGTTGCAAACCAATTTATTTTCAAGACACAATTCAAATCACAATACAGTTAATTGGAACACATTAAATTGTAATTTGAGATTTAAATTCCTAAAAATTAATTGATTTTTGTTCCAAACATAGATGTAACATTTCAAATCAAGTCAAAACACAATCATTTTCTAGGTGAAATTGCTGCAATCAAATGATACACATCAAATTGGGATTTTAAATTCCAAAAATAAAGTAATTTTGTTTCAAACATAGATCTACACAGAAATTAAATTATTATTATTATTTTTTTTTTTTTAATTTTTTTTTTACCTTGGTGAGGAGGATGTCAAGAAGATCAGACCCAGATTTGGTATCATAGAGCTCTGTTTGGTGACTGCAAGACAAAAAAAAACATAAAGAATTAAACAAAAACGTTAAATTTCCATAAAAATAAATCATGAAACTGAGCTAAAAAAACACGATAAAATTACCTATGATGCCATCTGAGCTGCCGGACGGGATAGTCGGCGCCGGAGCCGAGAAGACCCAGACGGCGAGGCTTGGGGCAAACGACCGACTCCATACGCTCCGAAACGGAGCTCCAAATCTCCTCACGCGTCGCGAAAGCGGTTTGCTGGAACGCGCAGTGCTTCATAATTAACTCTAGCTTCTTCGTGTATATACAGTGATCGAACAAAACTAACGAAATCAACTTCGGACAAGAAAGCAAGTACGAGGACGGATCTGAACAGATCTTGAGGAAATACAGGTTGTTGAATCCAGATCTGGTCAACGAAACATCAAACAAAAGCTACTCAATTTTCGCTTGAAACCTTGACCCAGTCTTAAAAAAAACACAAATTAAACCTCGTACAGAACCTGGTCCGACCCAGATCGGTTTTTCTCACCGGATCTGTGAATCGAGGCCTGAAACCGTATTTTCTCGAGAAAAAATATTGGAACTTCAAGATTGAGAACAAGAGGGCGTGTATGTGAGTAATTAATTAAATTACCTTAGCTAGGGACTGTACAGGAACTTGAGTCTGGTCGGAAGAGAATAGTCCGAGGAAGCATGAACAGAGTAACGATTGGTTGAAGAAGAAGAAAAAAAATTGGGGAAAAAGAAAGATTGTGGGTTGAATTAGGCGAGGTGTGGATGATGAAGGAAGGTTAATAAGGGAGGCGTGAGCTCCATTTTATAGCTGCTTCATACGGAACATAAAGAAAGTGAAGGAGATGGTGGGAAAGAGACATCAGATTCGTAGTTTTATTTATTTATTTTTTTCTTAAACTTTGTGATAAAGAAGATCAGTTATAAAAATCTTTATAAGAAAGAGAAAACAAAAACCCTATATTATTAGAAATGATTAAACAATGTGTGAGGTATTTATGAATGAAATTAATTTTTGTAAGAGAGAGAAAACAAAATAATATGACACACGATATCATATGATTGCCCAAGAAGTAGAATCGACTAGTTAAATGAGTGAGTAGACACTCCGACCCTCACTCAGACGAGTTGTTCAACCCGAATCTATTAAGGATTCAAACAACAGCTAATCGAATAGTCTGTAAACCACCCCTTTTTGCCCAATTCGATATGTCAAATCAACTGTTTTGAAATTGCTCTAATAATAATAAAAAACGATAAGAGTCAATATTGAACGACTTATCAAAAACTCGATATTTATGTCTTCAGTTGAATTGAAATATTCTGAATGTAGCAATATATTTTCACATATTTTAAATTGAAATATAGGAAGTATACATGTTGGGAAATATCGGTTAATAAGTAACAACTAACCAGTAACAACTCCCAAAGACTCTCCTATCACATTCCGTCACGTGTCGGACTGTCCAAAGGAGCATGTGCGGCCGAGAGCCTAACCGGTTGCTATTTGTAGATATTTATCTTTTTACCGATAAAAAATTTGTTTAAAAATGCTATAAATAGAGTTTTCGGACAGTTTAGTTAGGAAGTTTAGGTCTTCGTAAAAACCGAGGAGGCGGAGAAGTCAAGTGGAGCGAACCGTTTAAGGTCCAAGTCTCGAGGTCGAATCTGGACCGTAAATCTGGTGATTCCTTTTCCTCGATAGTATCAAAATGATCGTGGACATTGTGATGGTTCAATAGCTAGATACAGTACTGGGTTTAATTTGTCGGTCTAGTCTTGTCTGGTCCAAGTTCATGGGTAATACTAGATATTGAGTTACGGCAAGTTTTCAGATTTACTTTTTAGTTAAACAAATTATCTTGTAATAACATTGGACCAAACGGAGTAGTGATAAGATGCATGACTGTGACGGAAGGAGCGTGCTTTTCTGACCGTTCATTTATTTTGATGACGTGCACTGCTTTTTTTAATTTAAAAAATAGTTTTTTTGCTAGTTGCCAAGCATATAAGATTTGATGATATATGGTGATATGTAAATAGAATAAAAAAATAAAGAAAATAGAATATTTTTTGGTTGGTTTGAGTAATGAATCACGTGGAGGAGAAAGAAAGGAGCAAGTGCAACTTCTGAGAAGCAGCGGAGGGACACAAGTGACAATTAGCCACGTGTCCTCCACTAACTTGTTATTACATTATCTAATTGCTTGTCTTTTGATGAGTCAACACGACTTTGAGATGGTCACCGTAGAGTTGAATTTTATATCATTTTTATTGCATTATATAAATAAATAAATTATTAATTCATTGATTTTATTTTTAAGATTAATGACAAAAAAAATATTTATGTTCCATGTGCGAGTAGATCGATGTCTTCTAATTTCACTAAATATATATCGAATTTTTCAAGTAACAAATTGATGTACTATTTTTAATGAGTCAAATTTGTAATGAAAAATAGAAATATATCTACAAGAATTGTTGAGAAGCATGGAACATAATTTTTTTTTTATGGGTATCATATGTTTAAGAATATTGACAGAAAATGTGTCATGCTTTGTGAAGTTAAGTTAGACATTTTCAAAAACTTATTTGACACGTGATTATTACATTAGAGTTTTAATTATATTATCCGTGGATTGTGATTAATGGTGCATCTGATTATTATTTTAGTAACATAATTTATACCATTTCAAACACAAAGACTCGAATCTTTTTATTACGAAATACGTAGACACTTTTTTTTAATACTATTTTCCTCCTTTTTTTATCAAATTAATAATTAAAATCGACAATTTATTTATTTTATATGTAATTAATAATTTGATTTGTAATTTAAATTGATTAAAATTGAACCAAGTTTAATCCCACGGCACACGTACACCCAAATATGTGTTCCACTAAGATCGGAATTTTATATATCGTAAGAGAATAATAATAATCTTGACAATTTTATCTGTAATCATCCAATTAGTTTCTAGTTTTACATAGTGGATTAGCTTAAAATCCTACCATTCAAAGTAGGGCCCAAACAAGGCTCCAAGATAAAGATTTTGAGGATCACATTCCCATTTGGCCCATTTCTCTTTGATTCCTACTGTTTTGCCAAATGGGTCTTTTGGCATCACATATTTGCAATCAAAATGTCTTTGAAAACTTACATAAAACATTAAATAAACACACACTTATTTGGTTCCTTGTACCTAGAGGCACAATCATGTTTTGTCGATAAGAACACACTCCAACAAAAATACGATGATTATGCATTTTCTTATTGAAAGAGATTTTCAAGAATGAAACAATTCGGAACTGGGAGATTGAACGAAACAATCAGGTTATGTGACGAAAAAATCCGAATAGTCTAATGACATCCATCTACTTTGTACTACAATGACTCATGAAACTTCATAAAGATAGTCAGACGTTTGTAAAAATAATTACTATAGAATTACATATCCATCGAAATTTAATATAAACGGATGCAATTTACCCTTTTGTTCATATAAACACTAAAAAGTGGATGCAATGGATTTGATAGTTGAGATCATACAAGGAACAAACACAGTCTCTTTCACACAAAAAAAAAGATAAAAGACAAACAAAATACGAGGTCGATAATTGAATTAAAAATTGAGACATCCTCAACCACATAACAGAAAGTTAGGCATCTTTCAAGTCATCGGATGCGAAACAGAACCTAATACAGATACAAGAAAACGAAGCTACACCACTGAATTTTCAATTACAAACTCGATTCTGGTCAAAATCAATACAAATTACAAGAGACTGAAGAGGTTGGCGACAAGTGGTTCAAGCTGAAGATTCTTCAGCAGCAGCTCGTTTCTTGGCGAAGTATTCATTGGCACGTGCTATGTTCTTCTCCACCGCTGGCTTAACCCATTTCTTGCGCCCCGGTAGTACGGTTATGGAACATCCAGAGGCCTCGAGCTTTGCCCTTGCAGCTGCTGAGAAAGAGCGAGCTTTTATGTTGAGCTTCACGCTCAGCTCCCCGTCAGCTAGAATCTGCAGCAGGCGGAAAATGAGTCGATATTGAAGCAGAAATTGCAATCGAATTTAGACAGCTAATGTAGGAATGAAAAACTAATGTAGTTGAGCTGAGACATGGTATAGCCTTTGTCTAAAAGTCATATGATATTTTATGATGAGCTGTTTGACTTGGATATGATTACAAGAGTTTGGTCCATTCTACGCATTTTCAATGTCTAGAAATAAGAGCTATGCACAGTATATTGAGCTCAATAGTCGAGTTAATTGCACATAACTACCTTCATGAATTGCTCACAAACACGTGACTCCATAGTGAATTTTCTATGAGGTCATGTGTTTGTGGACAATTCATAAAGGTAACTAGTTATGTGTAAGATTTGGTAATAATATGTTACCTTTAGAGGAAGTTTTCGCTCTCTTCCAGAAGGGTTGATCAAACGCTTTTGTTTCAGTGACTCGAGAGAAACCTCTTCTCCCTCTTTGAATCCCGCAGCCTCTATGTCTTTTAAGTTCACAGGAACGTACTTGGGTAACCCCGCGCGCATACCTTGCAAGAGTCAAGGATAAAAACATAATTTTCCACTTGATTTTATTTTTGGGGAAAGGGTAGAAACTAAGAAATGTATATAACCCACCAAAAATGTACTTCACATTTTGACATAAGGGCCGAGTTGATTCTTAGAAATCAACAAAATGAAGAAACTATACAATGCCAAGGTACACTTTCATTCACAAGGCAACTCGATCCGATCCTTGTTCTTTTATCATATCGAAAATGACCCTAAAGCTTGAATTCTGATGTTGCCTAATAACTCATTCAAGTCACAACCTTTCATTGCCAAACTTGCTATCGAATCTATACTCGTTATATCCAAAAGAAGCATCAGAGTATACATGTAAACAACATTCCAAACGACACAGTGTTCAACACACCAAAACCATATCATATTCATATCATGTTCAACACACAAAAACCACGTAATTCTAAATTACAATTTAATTTCATAAGCAACCCGCTTCGATCCTTGTTCTTTATCATATAGAGAAACGACCCTAAAGCTCTAATTTTGATGTTCAATTGCCTAATAACTCAATTCACAACCTTTCACTGCCAAACTTGCTATTGAATCTAACTCATTATATGCAAAAGAAGCATCATCAGACTACACATGTAAACAACAAACCAGACTTAACAATTCACAAAATCAGACCACAAACCACACACATTATTGCACAATCTACAATCATATCATGCAAGCAATGTATTCAATCCATCAATATAAAGCAATCAATACAAGCAGAATCATCAATTACCTCCAGACTCAGCAAAACACAAAATCAGATCAAAGCACACACATTGTTGCACAATCTACAAGCATGTCATGCAAGTAATCAATCCATCAACACAAACAGATCAATACAAAGCAGAATCATCAATTACCTCCAGCAATTCCTCTCAATTTGGGGAGCCTCCGGTAAAGTGGCATCTGACCTCCCTCGAACCCTCTCATGATTCCGGGACCGGACCGCGATTTCTGACCCCTCATACCGAACCCACAACTGTTACCTTGTCCGGCAGCTATACCTCTACCTTTCCTCTTCTGCTTCTTCCTCGAGCCCGGCTGCGGACCCAGATTGTCCAGCCTGAACCGCCCATTGGCAACCGGAGTAGCCGACGCCGACCCAGATGCTCTCTTCGCGATAATCAGAGGTCTCGTTCGCTTCCCCTTGATTTCGAGCTTCACGGAGGGGAAATTGAAATTGCTCTTGTACGCCCTCAAATTCGCCGCGTTCCCCTGCAAAAACGACACAGAAGATTGTGGTCATAACGGCAGCGAAGAAGAAGATAAAGGAACGAGATAGAGTCGGAGTGAGCACCGTGAATGGAGTTGAGAGGCAATGCAGAGCTTTTGGAGTTCTGGTTAAAGGTGTTGGGGTGGAGATAGAGAGAATAGCTGCCATAGCGAGTGAAGAAGAAAAGAAGATATGGTTTGGTTCTTCAGAAAAAATATTTAACGGATATGGTATCACTCTATAAAAAAACGACAAGTCGTTTCGCTTCACTCTAACAAAACGACAAGTCGTTAACTTGTTTCTCCAACATCATTTCATTACATTCTTCATCACTTTTGTTTCAAAATAAACATGTCTTATTCGATTTCTCCTAAAAATCAAGAATCTTTGGAGCAACGAGAATCGAGCCACGAGACAATGTCGCCAAGAACTTCGAAGATTCGATCATCGGGCTCTCCTTCAAGAATGCAGTGAAACCCGTCTTCGTAAAGCTTCAGTGTTTTGTCCATGCTCGAGGCCTTCTCATAAAGGAACTTGCTCACTTGAGGATCAGTGACTTTATCTGCAGCTCCGTGAAGAATCAGCAATGGAGCACAAACCTGCAAAATTGTAATGCCTCTATAAAGATCGTTTCTTTTTTCCGCTTCCAACATGAAAAGAATCGAACATAGGCAAATGGGAATTGAACTGAACTGACCTTCTCCACTCTCTTCTCGATATCAATTGTAGCGTTCAAGAGTTCGATAGCAGTTCTCACTCGTATTGTGTCATTGTAACAGATCACATTGTAAACAGCCTGAACAAGAAAGATTTAAGCTTTATAAGCTGTAACTTATAATTGTAAATCATCGATTCTTGATGTTTATGAGTGAGAATTGTAAGCAATACCAATTTTCTTTTTGTTGGATCCCGAAATGCGAGCTCAGCGAGATCTGTCTGTGGCACGATCTTTGCTTTTGGGAGAATTTTGGATGCAAAGGTCAATAGCTTCACAGCTGCTGGTGGAGGCGTCACTTCCTCTGCAATCTAACTCAAGGTCAGCAATAATCCGATGGTAAAGTAAAAACACTCCGAACAGGTTCAGAAGAGAACATGAAGTATGTATTGATTTATGCTTTGGGTCAATTACACATAATTACCTTTATGAATTGTCCAATGATGACACGTGAACAATCATAAGGGTAGTAATTTGTTTGTGGAAAATTTAATATGCGGTCATGTGTTTGTGGGCAATTCATAAAGATAACTATGTGCAATCAACCCTAAAAATTTGATTCAGTCACTCTTGATCATCAAGCTTGAGATGCAAAAATCTGGAAAGTATGAATAAGTCTATCAGTCTTGATCATTAAGCTTAAATTCTATCACTAATCAATGGATCAGCAGCCACGGAAGTGCTTATAGGTATCTATTAAATGGATCATTTTGATCAATGCTTGTAACTTTCAATAACGACTTGAATATAAGCCAATACAATAACAATGAACAATTTAGAAAGTTAAAGCATTGGGCAGACTTACTTTACACATAGGTGCTACAAGGATCATTCCGTCCCACTGATGAGGCGCCTTCAGATGAGTCTTTACAGCAACAGCTCCTCCCATAGACTGCCCTAGTAAAAAGCGGGGCAAGCCTTTAAGTTCAGGTCTTGCTGCAGTTCATGATAAACCGAGTAAACCATCAATCCGATAGAAAAAGATGACAAATATAATGAACTCGAGATGATTCAAACCTTGTATTTTTGTGTAATTTTCGATAACATTATCGACCAAATCATCGAATCTTGGGACGTAACCGTGCAATCCATCAGAAAGGCCAAAACCGGGATGGTCAATAGCATATATGGCATACCCAGAAGCAGCTATTTGCTTTGCAATGCCTGAAATTACCAGAGCCTACACATAAGCCTCTAACTAGGATTTCATTTTTGAGTGACAAAATGTATAAACATATATTGAATTCATTGAAAATTTCTCGAACCTTCGAAGAAGAAAGTGCAGGTATCACCATAGCCATGACAGAAAAATAAAGCTCCTTTGATTTTAAGGCCTTGTTCTGGCAACCAACTCTTGCAGAATATTTCCAATCCCTTTGAGTTTCTCTCATACCACTAGTGAACCAACATAGAACAAGTTCTCAAGTCAATCAGTAAACAAAGGAATTACGAATCGACACTTCTTAGTAAGATTTGAGAACACCCTTTTCCTCACATTTTCTGGGCTGACAAACAATAATTAGCAAAATAGCATATAGATTCAAAATTTCAAAGAAACGCCTCTCACAGTTTCAGGAACAGCATCTTATAAAATATATCCAATCCCTTTGAATACTACTATTGAACCAACAACATCAAGTTCTCAAATCAACCAAATGCAGACAGTCAAAGAAAATGCAAATTTCACATTTCTTAGTAAGACTTGAAAAGCACCCATTTCCTCACATTTTCTCGGGACACGAACAAAAAACTAGCAAAATAGCATACATTTTCTAAATTTCAAAGAAATGCCTCTTACAGTTCATGAACAGCATCAATTTACCTCCTCTGTCCTGATCCCAACAGGCGCCATCTATGCACCAAATTCACAAAAGCCAAACAAATCGATCAGATCCAGATACCAAGTCAAACGATCAATTCAAGAAAAGAAAGCATCAGACTCCAGAAATCAAATCAAAGGATGGCAAATCAAACCTTGAACAAGCAGTGATCAAGCTGCTGCTGCAGCTCCGCGAAAGCCGATCGGACCTGTCTGCGAGTGTAGGCGAAGTCGAGATTCCGAGAAGCTATCGAGTTCAGCTCATCGCTCACTCCTTCAATGTGAACCGGCTGTTGCTGGGCTCTGACGACCAGGCGAGTACAAGCTGGTTTCGGGTTCAGCTCCGGCCGGCGTGAAATGGGTATGCGGTGTTTGGGGATGTGGTTGATCGGCGAAATGGGTTTCCGGCGAAACGGAGAGAAATGGGGTTGCCGGAAAGGGAGGGTCAGGGTCAGGGTCAGAGAATGGTCCATTTTTGAAGCTTCGTGTCCTTGAGTTGAATCCATCAAAGAATCGAGAAATGCTAAATAGTTGGCATGAATTGGGTCAAAGTCAATTCTTTATAAAGTGCAACATTTTATAATCATGTGGACCATGTGCTTAATAAAAAATCTCAAGCTCTTTATCCCAAAAATGCCTAAATGAGTTATAAAAATTTAATAAAACACTTTTATTTGAGGATTTTTTTTGTTCGTTATTCCACTAGAAAAATAGGATTATAGGTGCATTACACTTTTTTGAATTTATGATCAACTTATAAACAAATTCTCCGATTAACTCATAAATTGTTTTGTGGACGAATTGTTGAATAAAACGCAATGATATATTTTCTTGTAGAGATGACAAAATAGTTTTAGTCTTTAACAAGTAATCCAAATAATAAGATGTTTATTTAATGTTGATGATTTAAAAATATATATATGTAGATTAAGTTTTTAAGTTCTTACTTTTTTTGAATTGTAGTATCAAAAAAAAACATTTCAATTTTTTTAATATCCTTCCTGTGGAAAAAAAAAATTACAATTCGAATTAAAAAAATAAAAATAAATCCATAATTAAATGAAATAATATCACTATATTTAATTTGATATGGACCTAACTCACCTTTACGGCCCAGTAGCACGGCCACAGACTAGATGGGCTAAAGCCCACGTGGGCTGACCATATAAATACACCTTGACCAGACTCATCGAGCTTGACTCTCTCATTTGGCTCGAAGGAAAGGACCCATCTGTTTGGAGGTCGCGCCAAATTGTGTGCACAACCTGTTCGATCAAATCCGACCCTGGAGGCGGCGCCGCCAATTTGGTTGCTCTTCTCAGACCTCGTGGGAAGGTGAGGAAGTGCATTTGTGCCGTGGCTGAGGGCCGATTTGTGGGTGCTGTGTTGATTTGGAGTACTTGTGGTTTTGGGGAGAGATTGTGGATGCGTATAAGGTGTTTGTTGAAATGATTGAGAGGAATGTGGGTTTTGGTCTTCGGTGATTGATGGGTGCAATTTGCAAGGTTTTGGTGTCTGCTGGTTGCAAGCTGTTGAAGAGATGCCTGAGGCTGTGTGGGAATGTTTTGGAGTATGGATGCATATAAGGTGTTTGTTGAATCGGTTGAAAGGAATGTGGATTTTGGTCTTCCATGATTGATGGGTGCAATGAAAGGATATAATGTCTGCTGGTTGCAAGCTGTTCGATCAAATGCTTGAGGGAAATGATTTCTCTTGCAATTGATTGGTTGGAGGATATGCACATAATTTATGTTTATTGAGGTTCTGGCAATTTGCTTCCTAATGGTAAAATGTTGATCAGGAGCTCTTGATTCGGGCAAGTGGGTGTAATGATAGGGAGAGAGTTATGGATGTGAGGGACACGATCATGTTGGAAATGGGTTGATTGGCATGTTTGCAAAATGTAGGTTTGTAGGAAATGTCATTGGTGTATTCAGGGGCTTAGATACATGATATATGTTATATTGGACAGTGTGATTGGTGGCTTGGTGATGCATAGCCTCGGGGTGGAGTTCAATCACTTGTGCAGGTTTTTGTGTGGTTGTGCCCATACCAGGTCGGGTAGATGTTACATTGTTTCTCTAATTTAGCATTATGGTGTGGCTGATCTGCCAATTGAAGCAAATGGTTTTTGTGTTGTTTTGCTGTAGATTCACTTAATTGTTGAATTTGCTGAACTGGTGCTTGAATGGCCTATTGAACTGCTAACTTGATATGTTTTCAGATTATATCGGGAATGTGGAAGGTGGAAAGATGCAGGTATGGTCATCAATTCATACTTGAGACTATGTGCTTGTCAATTTTTACACTTGCTTTTGTTTGGAGATTTCACGTGTTGTTAGTCAAGTATAACCAGTAAATTATTGATATACATCTTTAGCCATTACTTGTTACAGCACTGAACCATCCCTGGGAATGGTTATCTATATGGTTATGTCTTTTAAAATTACTCAAAATCGTTGGGTGATCATATTGGAAATATCTGTAACATTGTGTCTTAGTTCTTTCGTTTTATCAAATCTTTAATGGTTTGCGTTGGATATGTTGGTGCAGAAATCTAACCCAAGACCTGCTGGTTGCTTGAGATAGATGTTCTGGTTTGGGTTCAAAGCTGACTGGCCCACGGAGAAATTTTCCAGTGGCTCGAATCTTCCTGGCTAAGGTCAGCCAAGCCTTAAGTTATATCTTGTGCTTAAAGCTGATGCGATGAGGCCCATGGAAAAGCTACCAAGTAGCTCGAGTCAGCTTCTTCTCTGCTTGGCAATGGTATGCATTCTATACCTATCTTTCTTCTAATGCTTTTGGCATGAAAGCTAAATTAATCAGCTATCAGTAGCATGATTATGTCACTTAAGGCATGCACATATACAACTCGATAAATATTTTAGGTAGTTCCTACAACAGGCGGCATATTTGTTGTAAGCTTCTGAACCATACATGACACATATCAATTGTATTTATATAGCGGCCAATTCTATTAAAAACTAACCTAAGCTCAAAACCATGTTTTGTGGGTTCCTATCACACTAGAACCAAGGTTGCCCAGTAAATTATTGACATTCCCCATCCTATATGCCCCTAAACAAACACCATATGCTTTGTGTGCAATATTTCCCCCTGCATTTAATATTATATTCCAAACCATTAATCTAATTTTGATTTATAAACAAAATTAAAGACACTATCAGGCTAACAACTTTTTTTCTTTCTTAATTTGTTTTGATAATCTTGTTCATGTGTCTCTTTCCAATCTTAACTTTATGTGTGACTTGTGTGTTAGTAGTTGCTAAACATGTTAGTCAACTCTATAAACTTGATTACAGGTAGACTAATGACTCAGTAGAAATGATAAACTCAGTGGAGTTGGTATTTCAATTAAATAATTAAGGGCTCATATTTGTCCCAATAAAAGTTGTTTCTTTGTAAGGACCTTTACTAAAAGGATAAAACAATTTCGTTCCCTTAAAAACCTAACATTAACTATAACTGTCATATAGCATAATATTATTATATTTTCAAAATTAGGAGTTAAGTAATATGCCATGTTTAGCCCTTTGATTGATGTGAATAACAGTTTTCTTTACGAACTGTAAATAACAGTTTTCTTTACAATATGTGAATGCCAGTTTAATTGGAAGAATTTCATAAAGGGAGTCTTATAGTATTAGTGCAAATTTTATAACTATTGATGATTCTTTTAGAAATAATAAAGCTATGAGCGGAACTGGTAGCAAAAGAGGAAAAATCAGCTGCATTAATAACTTCTTTATGGAGTGAAGAGAAATGATTTGGGTAGAGCTGGATCTATATATTGGCTAAGAAAGCGTTTTGAGAGCCCTTTTGTTGAAGGTTGAGTTCTAAACTTCTTTATGAGTTATGCAATCAATCTTGGAAATTAGAATATGCATTCCTTTTAAATAGAGAGCGACATCACTTGACCAGGTACAATTTTGCCTCTTTTTTATATAAAAAAATTACTTGTAACTACCCACTTGATTTTTATATGTAATGGTATCATGGGAAATAGCACATTCCTAATGATTAAGGAGAGACTTGCAGTGAGTGTGAATATTCCAATCGTCCAAAGCAATGAACACACTTCACATTGAGCTATCAATGTCTCATACCGACTTGCCAAAATGGTCTTAGGCTATTGCATTCGTACAGAGAAGTTGGCCAAGATGGCCCAATCAAGCTCCACTAACCTATAATTGGCATGGGTGTGATTTGAAGCCAATCTGTTGCTTTCTTTCTTTTTATTGGTTAGGTGGAAGAGAACTAGTTCCATGTCCATGGGGCTGCTGCAAAACATCAGCCAACATTTTAGTTAACATGTGCTCATGGCTAATGATTGGTATGTTATTGCCCTATTCACGATCATTTTTCTTTAACTTTATTGATAATTTTGTAGTTATACTTAACTAACCTT
Organism: Erodium texanum; assembly: GCA_036897725.1. Taxonomy (NCBI): domain Eukaryota; kingdom Viridiplantae; phylum Streptophyta; class Magnoliopsida; order Geraniales; family Geraniaceae; genus Erodium; species Erodium texanum. Next base: position 22,709 of record JAYMSW010000270.1, read on the forward strand.
CATTGATTCTTGTTTCGTATTGAATTTTCCTTAATACTAATATAAAGTCACTTTTAGTGTCATGAAAGTATTGGAAAAGGTGGGAGAATTAGTGCCATAGAAGTTATTTTTTTCTTGTGAAGTGTTCCTGGATACCCCATGATTGCCCGAATCTGCTAAAATTTATAATTTAGAAGTATTCAATCTTAGAATGATCAAAGATATTGCACATGCATAGTAAGATAATGTTCAGATGCATTTTATAATTTCCTTATAATTGCCTATGTGCACTGCTGATTAGAGGACATGTTTAATTAGTAATGACCAAATCTTTTGCTTATTGCGTATCAAAACTTTGATCCCATTACCTGAATTCTTAATCTGGTGGGTCTATGAAATCATTTGGACTGTAATAGCAGCTTGATTGTTCTACACTCATCGTCTTTTTCTTCTACAACACCAGCCGTGTCTAATGTGATTATTGTCTAACGTTCGGATGCATTCAAAATTCAACCCTCTTAGCAGCTTTTCCTCAAATCTAGAAAGAGGCCACCTGAAATGATGTTCAGCAAAACAGTTTCGGAGAAGATGAGAGGTAATTATTCCAATATGAAACTTTTCTATCAGAATCAGATCTTTGAGGTACTTTTTCCCAGTTTCTTCATGTAAAGTTGCCCCAACATTTTTGAGCACCATTGCCTGGACACTAGTTTCACATACTATCTGATAAGCTAATCATTTGAAACTTCACTTCTTGACCTCGAGAAAAAAACATTTTTTTCTTGAAGTATTTTGTTGTAAATCTTAACATTGAACATAATGATGATGCATTATCATCTTTCAAGCTTTCATAGGGTTAAGAAATTTAACAGTGTGAAAAACATAAAAAAATATTATACTTCAGGCCCTGTTTATTAACTAGAAGTAAATACTGCTTATGCTAGCAAATCCAAAATCATTACAGAAGTGTGCGTTTTGTATATCAATAGCTAGAGCCTAGAAGTCTAAACGATTAGCTATGCTTATACATTATCTGACTATTTAAGATGATTGAGTAGCACTTTATTTGTTATCATGCTATGAAGTAAATAACATAACTTTTCAAAGAATACAGGGCCAAGTTTCTTTTGGAGTCAAATGTACTTATACTTTATAAAGGAAAAGTAGATAAAACTTGAAATGCTCCATGTAACATTTATTTAGGTGACTAAGTTATTAGTTTGGAACTCAGGCTTAGCTGCCTTTGACAACGGTTTATGAGCATCATAACCTTTTTTTCTTAAATAAACAGTTCATATGAATCATTTTATTATGATTGATAGATTGAAGAGCAATATAGAAGGCAATTGCTTTAAATACATTAAAAATGTAGTATGGTTTAGAGATAAGCCTCAAGTCCCTTTTATAATATCAAACTGTGAGGTTTTCCTTTTGAATTTCTCAGATAAAAAAAAGTTGGAAGAAAGGTCATTGAAGCTAATTATTGTTTTTTTTTTTGCTTTTGAGTATTTTCTCCATAGCCTTTCTAAACAACCATTGATCTTAGCTTACAAAACTTTTGAATTGCTAGTTTTCATAAGCATGCAACTTTAGAACAGTCGTTGATCAAAGCTTTTTGGCAATACTCTCTTTTTGAATCTAAATTTTCTTAATGACTTCAATAATATTCAAACAGCATGTGCTTGGAATCTGAAAAGGATGGCAAGAACTTGTCAGATTTTTTTTTCCTAGAAGTTACGTTTTGTCTGTTCAATACTTCTCTTTTTAGGAAAAGCAAAATCACAAAATAACCAGAAATAAGCATGTTTAATCTGTGTCTGTTGCTTGAGGTACAAGAAGTGGAAATATATGCAACATAGCACCTGCTAGTGTTTCAAGTGTGGGTCTCTATCCTCTTGTTTACAGAGACAAGGGCACATAGAGCAACAATTGTGTCCATGAACATAGAGAAGCATGTTGAGATACGTAAGTTCAGTGAAGCAATAGATTTAAATGGGTTCCTCATCAGTTTCTCTGAACTGTTCCAGGATTGTGAGACAGAACTTGTGGGAGCATGTGATTTGAACAATGTGGATTACAATCTGCCACCATTGGTGTCTCCTTGCAGGAGGAGACTGTTGCAGAGGCAGCCATGGAAGAGCATCACATAACTATTCTCATTTGTCACAAACCTCAACCATTGCCTATTCAAAAAGATGAGAACTTGACCTTGAAACTGAGATTTCAACTTTTCAGGTAAATCCCCAACTTGTAGATCTCTTGATTAATTCTAGTCTTTTGGGGTTTTCTGAATGTACTTCAATTTTAGTCTTTTGGGGGGATTAAGGAATAAACTATTGAGTTAACATAGAAATTAGACCAGACCAAAAACCAATTTTTGGTCTAAGCTTGGGCCAGACCAATGACCGATTTTGGTCATTCTCTAGATCGAAGACCAAAACAATATTTTGTTGCTCTTGGATTAGACCGGACTAAAGATTCAATTTTGAACGTACCCATAACTCGAATCCATACTGATTAGCTTAACGATTTGAGTATTTGATCGATTATTGAATACTAAACAAGAGCCATCATTGTATTTGAAATGTTAAACCAAATTGTATGGACTATCCATAGCATAGCAGTAGCACAAAATCAATAAATAGCTAGCAATACTCTGTTTTGTTCTATCTCTCTCTCTCACCTCATTCTCTCTCTAACTTCAGGTCACAGAGCCATTAGCCATAGCAGAGCTTCCTCAAAAAGCCAAAGAGAAATAGAATATACATATATGTATTGATCAACAATACTATATCAGCTCTCTCTCTCTCTCCTGCGCAGTATTTGTCAGGTGCCACTCTCTAGTCCTTTCTCTCTCTCTGTCTCTCTCCACTACTCTATACCAGTACTGATCCGACCCACCATTACCATAACCTCTGCACGGTCACACTATCTTCTCCAATGTCATTTCCTTTCTCTTCTTCTCCATTACTCTCCAATACCCATTTCCATTTCCTCTGTTTCTTCTCCAACCTGACTCGTCCTCAGCCTCTCATCGCCGTCGCCAACGCCGCTGCTATTGCGGCGGCGAGAACCAGGTTCAGCTTCAGTTCCCGTTGGAGTAGTACTATGGCTTCCCTCC
>JAYMSW010000271.1:0-25790 GCA_036897725.1 Erodium texanum
AATTTTCAAGCCTCTTTGATTTCACCCTCAGTCCTTCAAGTTCAGCCTTTGCATCAAAAAGGGAGCTCTCTAGCAACTTTTTTTTTTCTGAAACTTTCTCCATATTCTGAATTGTGACCTCCAACTGAGAAATCAGAATAGCCTTCTCAGCCACCAGACTCGATTTCTCGCTTAGGAGATGTTCGTATGATCCTTCAAAGGCTCTTACCTTCCCCCGAACCCCCTCCAACTCAACATTCAAACCGACAATCGAATTCTCCAAAGTAGAATTTTTCTCAAGAAGTTTCTCCATCTGCTCCAGCTTTTCTTGAAGAATTGCTTTTTTGTTGCTGTCTCTTGCACAGATCTCTTTCAGCTCAGAATTTTCGTCCTGTAACTTCTTCACAGACGAACCAAAGGATTCGTGATCTAGGCCAACCGAGTCTACCTGCTGCAACACTGCCTGGTGGTTCTGGTTCAGGACATTGAGCTCCTCTTTCAGACAGTCAATTTCTTGCTGAATGGCGTTTCTCTGGTCAACTTGTAGCTCAACCTCTGCTTCGAGTCTTTGTTCTGTCTCCTTCAACATTAAAATCTCAGCCTCCAAACTCGTTATAGACAAAGCCGAAGATGCATTGAGCTGGTTCAGGCCCGTGTTCTCTTCTTTCACCTTCTGGATCTCATCTTGCAAACCCTGACTTAGAGCTTCCATGTCCTTCAAAACTTGAGCTCTTTGCTGAAGCTCTGCAGCTAGACTTCTTAATTCCACCTGAGATTGGGAGTGCAATTGTTGCAGAGTTTGAAAAGCAGTTTCAGCCTCCTTGAATCGAAAATGCTCTTCTTGTATGCAAGCCCAGAGTGTTCCCAATTCCTTCTGCTTCTCAGTAAGCTCGTTACCTTGAACTTCAATCTTCTGCACCATAGTCTCCAACTCAGAGTGCAAAGTCTGGTTTGACCTCTCCAAAAGAACACATCTCTCTTCAGCACCCTGTAACTTTGCAACCCCATCATCCAACTCATATTTTAGCCTCTGGGTCTCTTCTTGGGTGCAAGCAAGTTTACGTTCCAGACTCGAAATCAAATCCAAGCAGTGCTGGTACTGTAGAGCAGCAGCTTCTTTCTCTTCAGTCAATTTGGCCAGAGCTTGCTTCAGGGTTTCAACTTCATTCTCAGCCTTCTCAGCTTGCTCATTCATTCTTCTTGCTTCCTCCTCAGCACGTCGTAACTTCTCCTCCAGATTCAATGTCCTCTCCAAACATTGATTGTATTGGAGAAGTAAAGCCTCCTTTTCAGCTTTAACCATAGCAAGATCTTGTTTTAGAGACTCGGCTTCAGTTTCAGCCTTACTAGCTCGCTCATCCAGCTCTCCAGCATCTTTTTGAGCATGCACGACAGTGTTCTCCAGATTAGACATTTTTTCTAAACACTGCTCGTACTGGAGAAGATTAGCTTCCCTTTCAGCCTCTAATTTTGCTAGGAGATCCTTTAAACTCTGAACTTCAGATTCAGCTTTACTGGCACGTTCATTGAGTCCCCTAGAGTCTTCCCATGCACGCGACACCTCAGACTCCAGATTCGACAATCTATCAAGGCTCTGTTGGTACTGAAGCAAGCCAGCTTCCTTCTCAGCCTCTAACTTAGCAAGGGCATTCTTTAATGCTATGATTTCGGTCTCTGCTTTACTTACTCGATCAGACTCAGATAAAGTTCGAGTTCTTCGTTCTTTCTCTTCTGAATCAAGAAAGTGGAGCCCTTTTCTTGCTCTTCCCTCAGTAAACTTTGCAATGTTTGTTCCTCCTCCAGACGCAAGCAAGTTATTGAGTTCTTTCAAGCCCTTTCTGCTCGTCACTGAATCAGAATCTTCAGTGAAAGCGCCGTTTCTTTTGACTGGATGGTAATGAGGTGAGGAGAGTCCAATACCATCTTTCTGCAGTTCATCAGGGTCAAACAAAGGACGTGTTGATGGCATCTCAGGTGTACTGGGATCAGAGTCAGCTGCAGAACCTGCAGGCGATTCATCACCCAATAGAGGAACTTGATTGGGAAATGCTTCAGACATGGTGCGATGAGCCTGACGAAGCACACCGGTTGCATGATCATATCGTGCAGCCAATGCACGGTATGCTCGATAAAAATCCTCAACCATTTTCATTAGCTCAGGACGTTTCTTATAATACATCTCTGCCCTCCTTGCGAAGGAGTCTGCATCTTCTTCAATGAGCTTGATCATCTGTTTGACTTTGGAATCCATATCTATTCAAGCAAATTAGAAATCTATGAGAGTGAATCACACACAGACACAGTATGGAACAAAGTCATTGTGCAGTTATCATTAAGAAAAAAAGATCATTATATCAAACCACCAATAATCTATATTTATATTAGATAACTAAATTTGGCATCTAAATGTAAGAAATGTGCTTAAACATTGAATCACTTGGTACAACAATCTTCAGTTCATGTCATGTTACCATTGCTTCCTCACAAAATATAATCCATTCAGACTATATGGCCTACATTTTCAACTTGCACAGCACATGGGGCAAAAACAAGCACAAATCGAGTGGCATGATTGCTAAGAATTTAAGATAAAGCCACAAAAAGATCTTGCATATAAGCTCTTATATAGAACAAATCAACCAAAACCCAACAATCATAAGAAAAAAAAAGTCTGAAAATGAATTTCAATTGGAGGTATATAGCAGTAACTCCTATTTTGAATACTGATAAATAGGACAAAGCTTCACTATCAAAGTCCTAGTCCCTAGGCTTCTTCTACCCAACCAACCACCAAAATCATCAGACAGAAAGGGACAAATCAGTGAACTACTCAACACATGAGATCAATTTTTGAAGAAACAAAACCCAATATGGATAAATAGTAACTTCTAGCCTCAAATCTTCCATAACTATGACAATGAGTTTCAATTGGAATATATATATAGCTATCACTCATATTTTGAACGTAGAAGAATGAAGCAATACCTGTAAGGTTCTCATGAAGCCACTTTGAATTCTTTGGACTGATATGGCTGTCCCACCACCACGAATACATGCGTCTCGGATCAGCATTGGCCATAGCTGCCATGGCTTCCGAAAAGAACACCAGAGAACCACTAGACAATCAAGGCGACAAATCAAGCCAAGATCCAGTAATTGAGCACTGATAAATAGGACAAAGCTTCACTGTCTCAGCCCTGAGCTTCTTCTTCTACCTAATCACCAAAACCATCAAACAGAAAGGGACAATTCAGTGAACAACTCCATCACATGATATCAGTTTTTGAAGAAAACAAAACCCAATACATATCAAACAGAAAGAGACAATTCAGTGAACTACTCAACACATGAGCTCAATTTTTTGAAGAAACAAAACCCAATATGTACAAACACTAACTTCTAACTTCAAATCAACTGATCCATCACATACCCAATACAATCAAAATCATAGAAATTTGTCAGATAACCAGAATCATACCAAACTTTCTCAAAATTCCCCAGATCTTCTCAATGAAATCCACAACCCAAAAGGATGAATTATACAGTTACAAGCACCAAATGACTAGAGACGAAAATAGCTGAAAATCAATCCCGAACAGGAAGATGAAAATCGAAACAGTAGCACAGAAATCGATTCATGAAAATCAGCAGAACCGAGCTGTTCCATACATTTTCCAAAGCAAAATAGAAAAATGACCTTCAGAAATCAGAAATTCAGTGCCCAGCGAGCTTGGTCTCCGATTGGGCAGCTGCGAACGAAGCTTCTTCAGCTGCTCAGCATTCCAAAATCAAGCCATTTCCGAGATCTCTCCTTCTTCTTCGTTGCCGTTTAGCTTTGGAACTTGCTTTTTGACGCTGTGCCTTTGTACCATACACCACGCTCTCTACAGAGCTTTTCTAAACTGTCAACAGCAAAAAAGACGACACGACAGTCCAATAAAAAAAGTGCGCGGAGACAAAAACTATAATAAAATAAAACAAAATTCATTATTTTAATTATTATTTTGGGTATATTTCTTCGATTTTTATAGCATTTTGTGGATTTTATTCGTTTCTTAGTACTTACTGATTAAGATTTTTTTTTACCTTTTTTAGTTTGGAAAAATTATAGGAATTAGTGAAATTACAAAAATATCCTGATGGGTATTTCCATAATGTTTTGGCTCGTTTTCTCTACAGTGTTGACTCTATTTATTACTTAGCTGGTTTTATGACACGTGGATCATGTTTTTCAAGGAGTTTGTGTTTGTCGAGGTTGTCAGAAAAGACATATTTATCCCTATAATTTAATACCTGTTTGCTTGCTAATAATTATAAAGACCACTTCAAACTCATTATTTTAAGGTTTAATAAATTTATGAATGGATTTGCTTTGTATTAGTTACCATATATGGTTTGATAAAATCACAATACAATTTTTGATCTCTATTGAATTAATGAATATTTAACTTTAATTAATTTAAACTCATCTTTACACCTCTTGATGTTTTGAATTTAATTGTCATACCTTATTTCAAAAAAAATAATTAATTCTGATACCTGGATATCAAATCAGAAATAATTACATAATCAGGTGGGGCACGATACCAATTTAATGCCCACGGAAAACATTAAATTCAACCCAATTTCCAATAAGTAGTTTTGGCAGATAAGGGTAAGCTAGTAATTTCACGTTGGGTCATATTAATTTGCTTATATAAAATCATAGAAAGAAGCTTAACTTTATGACGTCACTTCAAACAAATTTATCATGTGTTCTTTATCGGAAAAGATAAGGGTGTTTTCGTAATTGCGAGGTGGAGAATCTTAAACGTCACTGTGACAACGTGTCATCTGTCTGTCCCTTTTAAGTAAGGTGTATGGGCTGACGCTGGACTGGGGCAGTGGAGAATATACATACGACAAGTAGTAAACCAAATTCATTTTGGTCTAACACAACTAATTAAAGTTTAAACTATGTATTAACTTTTTTTAATGTTATTGTTATTTGATATAAATAGAAACACACTTATCAGCTCTTAATATAATATATTTAATTTAATGAATTAATTATAGGATAAAGTTCATAAGATGCACATGTGGTTGTTCAAAAAAAAAGGAAAAAAAGATGCACATGTGGTGGTGGCAAGAGTCGTTGGCTCAATCATAACATTCGTTGAGGCTCCAGGAGAACGTACACCACAGATGAACCGTGATCATTGTTGCATGTGTAGTATATTATGATTTTTTTTTATCCATTGTATTCAAATTATTAAAATAAATAATTTGGATTAGAGTTACATATATACACAAAAGATATGAATTCGTACAATTTTCTATGTAATTTAAAGTTTTTTACTTAATTATTTTAGTGAATCAAATTCAACATTGTAGTATGAAGGTTTGGAGTAATATAACTCATTTTGACCCGACATAAAAATAAATAATGAGGTTACGGTTTCATATGTAAAAAATGTGACTTCTTAGATGGACTAGATAAAATATATGCTCGTATTTAAAGTGGTAAATATCGTTATTAGTATAATCATGTATATTAAAGTTCTGTATCGAATAGATGTATATCATAATATCAATTTAAATAATAATTAAGTTTAATCATATCTAATTATTGGGTGGATCAGACCATAATATGATCTCAAAATCTAGTTTATCTTGCACCTACACTCCTTATATTGTCCTAATCGGGCCGACGTACGTTTTAAGTTTTTTTTTATTATAAATAAATCCAGCTTCAATAGCATATTATTATCAACAATTTGTCAATCAATTATCAAAAGTAACTATGTTATTATTTAACAAATTGTCAAACAATTATCTTGAGATAATTGACAATTATTATCATAATAATTCACCCACATGGTAAATAGGCCCCGCCATATAGAAAATTATAGATCGTTATAGGTGCGGTGGGGAGGGAACAACAAGTTAGTTGTGCCGAAAAAAAACACAACTAAATAAGAGGTTCATAAAGTTTGGTTTTCAATAAGCAGTTGGGCCGTGGCTTTGATTATTACCTAATTACCAAACAAAACTAATAACCACACATGCCTATATATATAGTAGCTAGTGAAGAAACAAAATTATTATTTTTGGACCAATTTCACATCAAAAAGACATGTATTATATCATTATTTATTAAACTATATTTTTATTATCTTTACTTATCTATATGAGTTTTTACGTAAATGAGTTTTTAAATGAAATATACCGTCTGATCAAGTAGTAAAGCTTAATGTAGATGCCTCTCTGAACGGTGCTGGTAGGTGTATTGAATTGGGATGGATGGTGAGAAACAGTTCAGGCCAGCTACTGGAAGCACGAATGAAGAAGGTTCATGGTCTTTATTCTCCTGATAAAGCAGAAGTGATAGCTATTAGAGAAGCACTCAGCTGGATACCAACTTGCTCGTGGTCGAAGGTGGTAGTAAAAACTGACTGCCAACCTGTTTGCGAAGCTATCCTTGTCGGAACTCCACAACGATCAGCCCTTGGACTTATTATTCAAGACTGTCATAACCTTTGTCATTCGAATTCGAATGAAGGTAGCTCTATTATGTTTGTTAAATGGTTGGCTAATAAAGCGGTCAACTGTTTAGCTCAAATTGCGTTGTCTTTAGATGACCATGTAGGGTTGGTACCGTCTGTACCACCCGAACTTATGTCATTTTTGTCTTCTGACATTTCGTGAACAATATATCATTCTTATTTAAGGAAAAAAAAAAGAAATATAATGATTCTTTATCGGTTTATACTTTTTCACGTGCGAGTCATATTGAAATGGATCAAACTCCACTTATAAACTATATAGCTTGAGTTTGTTTATTTTTATTTACAATGATGATGAAACTGGTGAAAGATGAGTGACATTTAAGTCTAAGCCTCTCTGTGGGGCTATTTTGTTTGGTCTCTTCCTTGCAAGATAGCTAACTCTACTGCCTCAGCTTTATACCATCTTTTATGCGTAGTTAACACAAAAGTTAAAACCGGGAGGATGTGTAGGTGTAACAAGATATTGGCATTATTGGAATAAATTTTACAGGTTATTGAGATGACAATGTGGTTATAAATTTAACAAAGATAATTGATCAACTATAAAGATCCAGAATTTCGTGTCGAATTGATTATAATTTTTCATATACTTTATATATTTCAAATTTGTTTTTAAATTTTTGGAATGAACAAAGATTTTATATTTCCATCTAGAATGAAGCCGTAACAAAATATAAAAATATAATAACCGTGAATTTAATTGGATGATCACAACTTGCCTCATACCACATACATATGTAAAATAGTGTACTTAATTCAAATATTTTTAAGGAACATAAATTTCACATGTCCAGTAAGGATAAAATTGTGGGATTAGGTTGCGTATCGACCCATGCATGCTTTAACACGTTAAATATCATGCATGGGGAGCTTATACACTACGGCCCAAACTAGGAGGTTTTAGTACTGGGCCGTAAAATACCGTTGTATTCAAGACTTAGGCCCAAATGTAATATTTTTCCCAGCCCACAAAAGGCCCAATAAACTTTTATTCCAAAGTCCCCAACTAAAAGATAGCGTGCTCCACTCAAACCCTTTATCGCGCTAAATAAACAAGAACAGCTCGACGAGTTAGCAATGAATCAGCCGTTCATATCCAATTATCCGCTATGGGACACCATAATTACGATACTGCCACTGAACGAGACTATATAAATTTCTCCTACATCATCGTGCCTGATCGGATATCTTTTTTATCTCCTACTTTTTTTTTATTCTCGTTTCTCCCTGTCACTCTATACTGACCAGCCACAATCAGACCAGTAATGGCTTCTTCAATGGCCTCGTTTCTCCGGCGGAAGATCGGTCACCGGAGCTTTATTCTCCGAGTGCGGTCGTTCTCCTCGGCTCCCGCGGCTCCGATTCCGGGTGGCAAAACTGATCGGCGGATTGAGAAGATCCTGATTGCTAACCGAGGTGAGATCGCTTGCAGGATCATGAGGACCGCGAAGCGGCTAGGGATTAGGACCGTGGCAGTCTACAGCGACGCCGATCGTGACTCGCTTCACGTGAAATCGGCCGACGAGGCTGTCCATATCGGTCCGCCTCCAGCTCGCTCGAGTTACCTGAACGCGTCGAGGATCGTGGAGGCCGCTATTCGCACTGGTGCTCAGGTTAGCGCTCTCAAATCATCAATTAAGTTTCGTTAAGAAAATTAATGTTATGAATTTTACTGTTTGGCTGTTGAGAAAATGGAGTGGTTAGCTGAAACTGGCCGAGTAAATTGCACTTACTGAGACTGATTGTTTTTTGGAGTAAATTAGTTAAATCTAACTGTACAGGAAGTTTAGTTGAGTGCTAGTCAAATTCGGATTAATCAATTTCCTATTATGACTGCTTTGCTTATGCTGCTAGTGAACTTGCGGACTCAACTTATATCATTCATGGGTTGAATTTTCCAAACTGTTTCAGAATAGATATATCTACAGAATTTTTTATTATTCCTGTTAGAAGACAATGGACCACGGCATTGAAGATGACTATATCTTCCTCCATCAATTTTGGAGTTATCACATCTACCATTAGACAAGTTAGGATCCACTGGACCACCAGGGGAGCTTTGCTGGTCTAGATGAGCACTGCCTAGTAAGAGGTATAGTGTTTGAATCCTAGTAGGTCATCTGTATGGGGACAGGTGTTTGGAGGGGGTTACATTAGGAATTGCTGATAAAAATAATAGACAAGTTATGTAGTTTGGTTGACATTTAGCAACCAGAATTAGTTTAATATTTATAAATAATATTATAATCATTATTCACTATGTAGATCAATTGAATGAATTGTATATTCAATTGATTTACAAGTTACAACCATCTTTGAAGCCAAGTGGTGTAGTCATGGCTGACTGTCTTCTTCTAACACCTGAGTGTCACCAAACTTGAGTTTGTTAAGAAACTCGTGAATCAACCCAGTAGTTGACATGCAAAATGCCATACTTGTTAGACCCTTGCAGCTTCTATGCTTTTTCACTATGTATTTGACTAAGCACTCGCCACTGGCAGATGGTTGGTTGCTTAATTGATAGTAGCAGTGTAAATACTTGACCTTCTTATGTGTTGCATCAGAATGTTCACCATATATTGAATTCAATTATTTGGAGCATGATAGTTACTTTATATTTCATATATGCAAGGTAATGCTTTTCAGAGTGGATATGTTATTTTGGTAATTAGGCTATTCACCCGGGCTATGGTTTTCTGTCGGAGAGTTCTGAGTTTGCTCAACTTTGTGAAGATAAGGGCCTCACATTTATTGGTCCTCCAGCCTCTGCAATCAGGGACATGGGTGACAAAAGGTATACTGACTGTCTGTTTTATGCGTGTGCATGCATATGTTTGTTTTTTTTCTTTTAAATCTTAACATGCGGTAATTTAAAAAATTAGTCGAAGTGACTAGTGTTGTAATCCTGTAGTGCATCAAAGAGAATTATGGGTGCGGTGGGAGTTCCACTAGTTCCTGGATACCATGGTAATGAACAAGATATCAACCTTATGAAGTCAGAAGCAGACAAGATTGGATATCCTATAATAATAAAGCCAACTCATGGAGGTGGAGGAAAGGTATTTCAATTCCTTGTGCCTCCCTAATACATTGTTTTTAAACTCATATTTTTCCCATTGCAGCCACCCACTTGATAGACTGGTAGAGAAGATTATTTAGTCTGCGGTTAAACTGATATAGCATAAGCAACAATGCTGAAAGCCTCTGGAATAGGCTGATTTTTTTTTTGTAAGACTATAATCTAAATTTTGATCTATGTTGAAATTCTCTCTGTTGGCTTGTTTCTAGGGTATGAGGATAGTGCAAAGTCCTGACGAATTTGTTGAAGCTTTCTTGGGAGCTCAGCGAGAGGCGGCTGCATCTTTTGGCATAAATACGATCTTGCTAGAGAAATATATCACACAGCCTAGACATATTGAAGTTCAGGTATTCCCTGTTTTCATAATAGAGATTAGGTGTTATGTTATGTTTATGTAGTCATCCTTTTAAATCCTTTTCTGCTTTACTGATATCATAGATATTCGGGGACAAACATGGGAATGTTCTACATTTAAATGAGAGGGATTGCAGTGTCCAGAGAAGACACCAGAAGATAATTGAAGAAGCTCCAGCAGTAATGAACCCGCTCTATATCCTTAATCAAGATGTCTTGTCATAGATCTACTAAAAATGTAATATTAACTCCATTGTTGCAGCCAAATGTTCTGGATGACTTTCGGTCACATTTGGGTCAAGCTGCTGTATCTGCAGCTAAGGTAACATTTTTGCTAAACCTTGACTAGCTTGCATAAGACAGGAGTCCAGAATTTAGTAGAATTCCTTACTGTTTTACCATTTGGTTTACCTTGGATGAGTAGCAGCTAGTGTTACTGAGCCAAATTGGGCCTAATTATCCCAACTCTTCATTAGTGGGATCTAGTTGAAATAAGGTACAGAATTTTATCTAATAAACATTGCTCTAGAATACAAGGTCTAGGCAGGTAGTTCCTTCAATGCTTACAAAAATTGTTCATTCTGTTGGAGCTGATAACATACTACTAGCAGTGAATATATCTACTTTCAACCGTTAGAAAATGAACTGCACCAAAATTCAGCTTCATACCATAATATAGCCAAGTCACTTCAAGCTGAATGCATGCTGAAAATGATTTTTTATTGATAGTTTCTGCTACTGTAATCAGAACGTTTGAGTATTGGTTGCTACCAATTGACGTGTGTTGGTATGCTTGAACGAGTGAATTGTCATTTACCTTGGTAAAATTATGGTGGCATGTAATGGTTGTTGTCTACTATTTTGACATGTAGGCTACTCATGACATCCTAGTGTTGCACACAACAGAAATATATGTGGTTGGAAGATAGTCGAGGACTATAATTTAGTTTCCTTTTAAGTTCTAACATTTTTTTATACCTCATTTCTTTTTTGTTAATGCTGAGTAACTGTTTCCCCCTAATACATTGTTTTTTCTTACACCTGAAGGCAGTTGGTTATTATAGTGCTGGCACTGTGGAGTTCATATTTGATACAACTTCTGGCAATTTTTATTTTATGGAGATGAACACTCGTCTTCAGGTGTGCTGTTCATTCTTCTCTTTGTATTATAAACTTACCAGCTTGAGAGAATTTACTGGGGTGATATGTATTTGCAGGTTGAGCATCCCGTGACAGAGATGATTGTTGGCCAAGATTTAGTAGAGTGGCAAATTTGCGTTGCAAATGGAGAACCTCTCCCCATGGTTCAATCACAGGTTCCCTTATTAGGTAAAATCTTCCTGGTGGAAAATATCTGGTATCTAAATAGGTATTAAGTATTTCTTTGCTGCCTGAAAAATGAAAAAAATCTGCCATGCTTTATTTGGTCTCCTACTACACTGAGAAAAAGGATTGGAGTCTTCTTTCTTTCTCCCTCTCTTCTGGTCTTGTACTTCTACTACTAGCTCTAATCTTCTAGATCTGAAAATGAATTATTTACTGTTGCTAAAAGTTATGTGAATTAGGTTCTGGGATCTAGTTGGAATTCTTTTTGTGGTTTGGATGAATGGGACAAGTGTTATATTGAAGTAAAAGACTTTATTCCATGTAATAAATTTTTTCTTCCATGAGTTCGTAATAAAATCTGAAAATGGTTGCATAGGCCCCCAACGGTATTAATTTATTAGTATACATAATCTAGTATGTTCATGATAAAATTAATTCGAGCCTTTTAGGGGATACTGTTACTGAGTGAAATACCTTTTAGTGTTTATGAGTTCTTACAAATCTCCACCATGTTGACAGGTCATGCGTTTGAAGCCCGAATATATGCTGAAAATGTTCCCAAGGGGTTTCTTCCAGCGACTGGTGTTCTTCACCATTATCGCCCTATTCCTGTTTCACCAACAGGTGCATTACCACATTTTCATTCAAAGATAGGGTACTAATTGGTAACCAATATGCTATTCTTCCTACATATTCTCATGACCATTCGTGACTCAGATACTGGTGGTCCCTTTTGCAGTTGTCAAGAACATGTGGGCTGAGATGTCTAAGATTATATAGACAATAACATGTTAAATAAGTTGACAAGCATGCCATATATACAAGGGCACTATTTTTCTAGTGTATTATTATTGTTACCTTATCCATATGGTTGTTAGATCATGTGAATGCATGTTGTTGCAGTGCGGGTTGAAACTGGTGTTGGACAAGGAGATGCTGTTAGTATGCATTATGATCCTATGATTGCGAAGCTTGTAGTCTGGGGAGAAAATCGCACTGCAGCTTTAGTCAAGCTAAAGGATTGCTTGTCAAAATTTCAGGTATTCCAGATTCAGATTAAGAGAAAAGCATGAAAATATATATTAGTATGTGGATACTGGTTTGAATTTTGTAGATACGGATTCTATAGTGAAACATTGGAGACTACGTACATGTATTTCCTTATAATATCTTAATTCATGTTTTTAATCCAAATTCATTCTCTAATTGGCAGGTTGCAGGTTTACCAACAAATATTAATTTCCTCCAAAAACTCGCTAACCATTGGGCGTTTGAAAATGGGAATGTGGAGACCCATTTTATTGAGCACTTTAAAGACGATCTCTTTGTTGATCCTTCTACATCTGTATTAGCCAAAGAAGCATATGACTCTGCTAAGCTAGGTGCAACTCTAGTAACTGCATGCCTCTGCGAAAAGGAGCATTCTGCTATGAAGAAAAGCTCCCCTGGTAAATTGAAGGCTTTAGTCGTATCATTGACCTTTTTTGTTTTCCCCTAAAAGTCCTCTCACTTTATGTCTATTAACGTGCATATACAGGAAGGAACAATTTGATGCCCTTATGGTATTCTCATACCCCCTTCAGGCTCCATCATCATGCTAAACGTACTATGCAACTGGAGTGGGACGATGAATATGATAACAGTGGGCCAAAGTTGTTGATGCATACTGTAACTTATCAGTCAGATGGGAGCTATCTGATTGAGGTAATTTCTTTCTCTTAGTCTGTTTCCTTCAACAACAAAAATTGTTTGAGAATGTGTTTTGCAAATTTTATTCTCCTCTTCTGTCGCTGCCCTAAACTTGTCCTACTTCCAAGGTTATGACAGATTGCAAGTTGTAACTTAAAATGCACTATGATTGTAGACAGGAGAAAACAGTCAATCTGGCATGGAAGTTAAAGTAGTGCACCTCGACAACCATGATTTCAGAGTTGAAGCTGATGGTCTGAGCATGGATGTCAGTCTAGCTGTTTACACCAAGGTACTTATTCTCTTGTACAGTTGAATTGTTTTTTTTTCAGATCAGCAATAAAGCCGGAAATCCAATGTAGCCTAGACTAAGTTAACCAAAGGTCCCTAACTTAACCCCCACCCCCACCTGCTTCCAAGTAGGTGACCACTAGGATTCGGACAGAAGTGGAAATGTGGACAATTCATAAGGTCTTTATGGGAAATGTGAACAATTCATGAGGCCTTCATGGGAAATGTGGTTGACAGAAATTTGACTCACATTAGTTTTAGTAAAGGCGAACAATGTTCATTCACGAGGTCAGACCCCCCAAATTTTAACCAACCTGATTGAGTAAAGGAAAAGCTTTTTAGTCAATAGATTTTGGTGAACTCTCTCACCTTCGTTGATGCAATACTATTTTATTTTGGCTGCAGGATCAAACTAAGCACATTCATATATGGCATGGTTCACATCATCACCACTTCAGACAGAGACTTGGACTTGAGTTGTCAGGTGATGATGACACACAACATAAACCAAGCGCAGAGTCGGCATCGCACCCTCGGGGTACTGTGCTAGCACCCATGGCGGGCTTAGTAGTCAAGGTTCTAGTGGATGATGGAACGAAAGTTGAGGGAGGGACACCTATACTAGTCTTGGAAGCAATGAAAATGGAGGTATGTTCCAATTCTGGTTACATCTGATATCTTATTTACAACATTTTATGGTGGCTAATCTTCTTGCTCCATGCTCTCTGTTTCTCCTTTTCGATAGCATGTCGTAAAGGCACCATCAGCTGGGTACGTACGTGGACTTCAAGTCAAAGCTGGTGAACAGGTCTCGGACAATAGTGTTCTCTTCATTGTCAAGGTTAGCTTCTTGCATTTAAATTTACTGTTTATATGCTATGGGGCCTGCTCTAAAGATCATGTTTTCGTAATATTTATTCATTTAGCTCAATGAGTATAGAATCTATAAATAATAATACAATGTATACAGAGATTGAGAGAAGCGTTCCAATGGGAACCATGAAAGTAACACTAAAAGCTCATGCCTTCACAGGCCTAACACTAAAAAGCCCATGAACTGAACTCTGAATAGTGATACTCATCCAATCACTGGATTTTTTTATTTATATTACTGTTCACTGATGCGAATTTTTGTATGATAATCTTGTTAATATGTTACTGCTAACACTATTCCGAAGCTAATCAAACCTTTTTCTATTGGCAATTTCTTATCTAATCTATGGATGAACATGCTTATGTCCATTATAGTTGAATCCAGTTATCAAATGGGATTCTGTTTCATCGTTCATACTTCATATGTGAATTTTTGTATGATAATCTTTTTCATGTTACTGCTTACAGCCTAATACTACCCCGAAGCTAATCAAACTTTTTTTTATTGGCAACTCGCGATCTAATTAACCAACCCCACACCTGCTCCCAAGTTGACCCACTAGGATTTGTCAATTTGAATACTGGATCTAATAAAAAAATAGTGCCCGCCTTTACCAACTAGGCTAGCCCTAGTGTGGGCCTCTACTGATGCATGCATTCTTGATTTAACTTTTATTATCAAATCGGTCTTAGTCTAAGCATTTCCTGAATTAAATCAATCTATTGGGCAGGAGGAGTAGAATACACGACCAGGTTCTGTCTTTGCGACAAACCATACCGAAATAAAAGTGAAGCTGGATTTGTGCATATAATACTACAGGAGTCCAGGGGATAGGTAAGCATATGCTAGTTTCCAATAAGCCTCTTGTCTGTATTTCTTAATGTCTGTACTCTGTAATGAAAACTTAGTTGCTAAAACGAAATGATGAAATGAAATCGTTCCACATCTCCGGTTTAAGATATTGTTTGCTATCATAGGCTGCATTGCAAGATATAAGTTTTTGTATCCAGTGTTGGGCAGTTCATTGGTAAACTCTCCGTGTTGTTTTCTAGATTAGTATTGCATAAATTATCTATCGTTTGGATGCGGAGATTGAATAGCCGGGGCCCGGGGGAGGATTTATGTTTCTTCTTCTTTTTTCTTTTTTGAAATTTCTTGTCCATTGTATCGACGTTCCTCTGTCAATCTTTGTCATTAGCATCCAAGTTCTCTAATTATGTTCTTATATATATATATATGTATAAACTCTAATTATGTTCTTTATTCATTTGTTTGGGTGTCAATTTTAGTAGCTAAACTTCAAGATTATAGTAAATTATCACGTCGTGTAAGGGATCTTTTTTTATTATCATTTAGTGAGTGCGATATAGTGACCAGATTGTTGGAACTGATGATCGATCTTTTTTTTTTATCCGTTGTGCTTATGGTTGAGAATATTATATATTTGTGCTCCACTAGGTGTCCAAAATGATGCAAATTTTGAATAAAACCCAATGCTCATATGTCAAGAATTTATGGATCTTGTCTTTTGGATATGTGTAAGATTGCCATTTGGGGAATGAGGACCATGGCATAGAATTATCCTACCTGTTCTCCCATTTGGGTGTGGTGGAATCCTAGTGGATAGCCCAATATAATACTTTAAAATCTATTGTAAATTGCAGAAATTATTTATTCTATCATTTTGAATAGCTTAAAAGCAAAATATTTTTACATCACTCCAAAAGGTTAGATTTGAAGATTACTGCAGAGAAGAAAAGGTTCTAAAACACTTGAATAAAAAAAAGTTAAAACTTTTACGTGGAAATGTTAATTTTGGTGTAAAGCGTAAGACAATATTTTAAATGTTGAACTAAATAAGATATAATTCAACTAATTGAGACTTGTCAAAATTTAACGATATATTTATATTATTTTTAAGATCCCTTCCTATTACAAATGTGATGTGTTACTTAAAGTATCACTCAAAATATTTGAAGTCTAATACATGGAATAAATTAGCGAACCTAAAAAAGCTAAAACATAAAACGAAGTCTTACCAATAAAAGAGAAAATATGTGTTTAAAAAAATAAAAATAAAAGTAGAAGAGAAAATATGGTAATTGTTGGAATAGAATAAGGTAAAGAGGACCATTTGGATATTTATTAAAATAAGAGGGACCAATTTTGAAACAAATATCTCTGACTATAAATAACGAACCCAGCCAAGGAAGTAGGAACGAGATCTTGCAGCGAGTTACACAGTAAAAAAAAACAACCAAACAGAGCGACGATGGGGATCGATACCGCCGCAACGTCCCCGACGACGTCGTTCATGACTGATTTCCTCCGGCAAGCTGGTGGCTCCGCCGTCATCGACGGCGGGCTTGCTACGGAGCTCGAACGGCTCGGAGCTGACCTCAACGACCCTCTCTGGAGCGCCAAGTGTCTCATCACTTCTCCACATCTCATTCGCAGAGTACTCTCTCTTCTCTCTCTCTAGGTTACAGATAAATCTGGATCGTGTTGTTTTGTTTTTTAGTTTTGTTGTGGATTTATCAATTATTGAGGTTCTGTTCTTCACAATCTGCTTAATAATTCTGAAAATGTACCAGAACGGAAGAAATTGAAATGCTTAGAGTGCTTAACTTCATGAATTGAGATTCAAAAGTCGAGGAAATGAATTTGTATTATCCATTTTATGTCGTGTTTAGTTGAGATTGAAATGTCAACTTTATGAAAATTTTATAATCTCCACTAGGATTCATTTTTTGGATGGTTGTGTTGTTGAAAATTCAGTTGTTTTAGATGGTCAATTTGGGAATTTCTAGTGTTGATATGGTGACCACTGACCAGAGGTGCTGAACTTGCTGGTCTCCACGTGCTCGTGTACTGGCTTGTTCCTGAAACTTGAAGTCATGAGGACATTAAATATATATAATATCACATGGCTTTCCCATTTTTATCATTTTGTTTGTCAGCTCTTTAGATTTGTTTGGATGGTAGCTTCTGGGTATTTGATTAGCTTAATATATATCAATTTGAAGTTTGGACCACCACATCTTAAATTTAGACTTTCTGCGATCAGTTAGGGAATTGTATTGTGCATGGGACCTTTCACGGGTATTATATGGTTCTTTTAATCATTTTACTTAGTGAGTAGATTTGTTAATTTGTTATAGAATGTGGTTTCCGCTGCTTGTAGATTTTATTGGCAGCACTTTCAAATAAATTAGTATCTGGCATTATATGTTGCATAGGACCTTTTACGGGTTTTATATGATTCCTTAACCTTTTTACTCATTGCGCAGATTATATATCTTTTGTTCTAGAATGTGCTATCTGCTCCTAGTAGAATTTATTGGCAGCACTTTCAAATAAATTAGTGAT
The DNA here is from genome assembly GCA_036897725.1 of Erodium texanum. NCBI lineage: Eukaryota > Viridiplantae > Streptophyta > Magnoliopsida > Geraniales > Geraniaceae > Erodium > Erodium texanum. Next base: position 17,510 of record JAYMSW010000271.1, read on the forward strand.
GTAGAAGATACCTTTGCAAAGTTCTAACAGTTGGTGACTGGCAAGCTTGAAGATTATGGCTTATGTGTAACAAAGGCACATTAGCTGTTACCACCCTAATTTCGTATTGTTTCTACCATGACTGTTATGCAAAAAAAAAAAAAAAAATGATGTATAAGATCTGGATTTGGTCTTTTTTGTATAAGGCTCAAGCAGGAATGATGAACAAATGATTTACATGTTTTAGTGGAAGTCACTTTCCCATTACAGTGATCAAACCATCATTTTTCTTCCATGTCTCAAAAATAGTTATGGATAAGTAAAACTCAGATTGATCATGGATCAATACAAACATTTTCCTGAAGTACGACAAATACATGAAAATTATTTATGAGAACACTTACTTTCCTTTATTGTAAATTTGGTATATTGATGTATGTTTTCCTAAGGTTTCATTTGACTATATGGTGTTGTTTACAATTGATGAGTTAATGACTAACTGCTTGGTGGAGCAGGTGCACCTTGATTACCTTGAAGCTGGTGCTGATGTTATCATCACAGCATCTTATCAGGTGACAATTATGCTCTCTCTCCCCCCCTCCCTCCCCATGAAACTGAAATTCATGTTGCCTTGTGTGTTTGTGCAGGCCACCATTCAGGGGTTTGAGGCCAAGGGCATGTCTACTGAAGAAAGTGAAGCCTTGCTTAGGAAATGTGTAGAAATTGCTCGTGAGGCACGAGATATTTATTATGAAAGATGTGCAGAATCTTCGGGCAATGACATGGGAGATGAAAGAATTTTGAAACATCGCCCCATCTTAGTTGCAGCATCTGTTGGGAGCTACGGAGCATACCTGGCTGATGGGTCTGAATACAGGTGAGTAATTCCGTTCTTTAGAAGTGAATGGATGACCTACAATGTCTATGGTTTTTATTACTTTTACATTTTGTCATTCACGATTCACCAATGAAATATGCTTAGTTTGTGCAGTTGTGTGGATATTCTTCATTAACTAGTCAGTCTAGTAGTTGGAGCTCAAATATATTCTATAGTGATCACTTCTCTTTTTTATGTTTTGTTTTCACATAGTGGGAACTATGGAGATGGCGTAACACTAAAGACATTGAAAGATTTCCACCGGAGAAGGGTTCAAGTCTTGGTAGAAGCAGGGGCTGACATAATTGCTTTCGAAACAATTCCAAATAAGCTTGAAGCTCAGGTATAAACTATTGCCTAGATGCTTGTTGACATGAATACATTTTCATCATATTTGTCTGATGTTTTAATTAGGCCGCCAAAAGTTCTGATATGTATTGTATTCTAAGGCTTGGCCTTATAATTATTGTGTGTGAGGTTAGTAGTGGTTAAAAAAACCCTCTAATTATACTATTGTTTACTTTTGCTTGTTTCATGTGCAGGCTTATGCTGAAATTTTAGAGGAAGACAACATAAAGACTCCTGCATGGTTTGCTTTTAACTCTAAAGACGGTGTCAATGTGGTCAGCGGTGATTCTTTGCTTGACTGTGCCTCAATTGCTGAATCGTGCGAAAAAGTTGTTGCTGCTGGTATCAATTGCACACCTCCTAGATTTATCGAAGGCCTGATTTTGGCATTTAAGAAGGTATCCTTCGTATTTTTCTAGCACACAATTTTTTAAAGATTGATTTATCAAGCAAGAAATTGGCTCCCTTATTTAGAGGAGAGCTCTAGATTCTTGACCACCACCTTGGGAGAGGCCTAACGAGTAACAAGGGCTGGATAGAAAGAGGCACAACAGAAATTAGGAAGCAAAATAGGAAGTGATGTACCATTGTTGGGACTTGAACCGAGGTCCCAAGACCCAAGTTCTCAAGTGCTTGACAAGCTGGTCAAGCAAGCTTTGGTTATATCTATGTCATTATTATCTATCGTTGATTATTATTTATGCCTTTGCGTATCATGAAAACTTACCATTTTGTGATGGGTTCCTTCAGGTTACTAGTAAACCAATTCTTATATATCCGAACAGTGGTGAAAGTTATGATCCTGATCGCAAGGAGTGGGTGTTGAGTTCATTGTCCTTGGTTGTGAAGTACGCCATATGTTGGTGTTACTAAATTACAATAGAATTCCCGATCTTCCTTGTACGGTTCAGATCACATCAATCTAACTCGGACTCCATTACTGTCTTCTCTGCAGCAAAATACTGGTGTATCAGACCGGGACTTTGTCTCGTATGTGGACAAGTGGTGCCAAGTAGGGGCTTCTCTTGTGGGAGGTTGTTGCAGAACTACTCCACATACTATCCGAGCTATTTGCAGAACTCTCTCGAGTAGGTCAACTGTCCTGCCTCCTCAGTAATCACACCCTCTATGGATTCCATAACTCCAGAGAACCTGATACAAGCTATATGCAAGATCTGCATTTCATTTTCCTCTGTTGCGCTTCTGGTGTAAAACCCGGGAAGAGTTCATCTGCGTGTTCCCGAGTCTTTACAAGCTATATAATGCAAGATCTGCATTTCATTTTTGCTGCATTTCATTTTTCTTCTCTCTTTGTTGGGTTCTTTGTTGGGTTTCTGGTGTAACATCTGCAAAGAGTACATCTGCATGTTTCCAAGTTTTGATGTAGAACTATGTTTTCAGTATTAATTGAAGAATCTCCCTTTTCCACTACTTGCAGTTTTCATTGTAGGCTTATGCAACATATCTGTGATTACAGTTGTGACTAAATTGGAACAAAAATGTTGAGGACTTTGTCAGAACAAAATGACAAATTTTGAAGCTTTGAATCAGAAGATAAAAATATAGTATGAGGGCTAACTTGGAACAAAATGCATGTTTCAAGACCATTTTGGAAGGTTCTTCGTTGAATTTTACTACAGTTAATCATGATGATTAGAAATAATCAAAATTTGCTATCAGTAGTGTTAGCTAACACTAATCGAATCATCAAAATGCAATTAAGTCAAATGAACAGCAAAAGCAGAGGCCAAAATCGAACACAACATAAACCAAACAAACAACAAGAAGGTAATTAGTCTTCCTCATCATTTAAACAAATCATAGTACTGACAGAGAACTATGAACCTCAGTTAATAATACAAACTTGTATCCACAAAACAACACAAGCATTGCTCACAAAAGCATCATCAATCAAGTATCAAAACCAGAGTAGATACCACTTTCCCTTAACTGACGTTTCTCTTCTTCAACATAGTTCTTTCCTCTGCTAGCCTGACCCAGCTCTCGCTTCCTCTTCTCCTTCTGGGAGAATGAAAGATTCTTCTTATCATTCAATTCTTTCCGAGTAAGCACATTTGCCAGCTGCTCGCCATCCATGATTGCAGCTCTTGTTTTTTGTCGGTCTTGATAGGATTCATCACTCTCTTTCTTATCACGCCCTTCTTTGCCGTTAGACCAAGACCAGTCCCTATGCTCGTCTTCTTTTGGAGGAGGCACATTCAAAACAGATAATCCACCTTTGTAGCCATGTTGCTTCAACGCTTCAAAGTTCACCTTTTGAGACTTGCCTGTCCATACAGCACACCACGATGAAGATCATGTTTTTTTCAAGTGGTGCAAAATCTATGATGGCTAGGAAAAGAAAAAGAGAAGGCGATGGAGTATATCTTCAAGCAAAAGGGAAGTGAATAGCAAAATCTGTAATGACTTGAAAAGAAAAATAAATAAATAAATGGAGTATACCTTGAAGCAAAATGGCAAACTGGAAATTAATCCCACATTCATTATCATTTTAAGAATAAAAAAAATCTTTGGTGCTCTCTTACTTCTACATAAGCAAAGCCTTGACCCCAAAAGCTTTGATTCACTTGATTTAGTTGATTAAAAAACATTCATTATCACTCTAGACTGGAGAGCATTCGAGGATCAATGCCACCACATAATGTTAGATAATGCATTAATCTTTTACATCTTCAAATAAGCATATATGTCCCGTTCCAAAAATAAGCATACCATTTGACTAGCAAAAACTAAGGACTAGATTTTTAGTGCACATCTTTCCACTCTTTACCCTATGTGCTCCCATGTATCTACTACTGAAATTGGTATACCTAACCTATAGAGAGAGGTTATTTGTAACCATTGCTAATTAGCTACATAAATGGAAATAAAACACTTGTTTCGGCTATGATTACTTAAGATAAAATACTGAGTCCTAGAGTATAAATTTGATGGAATTTGCAGAATAGGCACAATAAGCTCATCCAAAGAGTATAGAGTTAACTAATTCAGCACAAATTTGAGTACCTTGAGACGATTTCCCTTTGGCTTTACTGGCCTTCTTCTTCTCAGACTCATCCTCCGATTCAGTATCAGTTTGAGATGATGAAGACTCATCAGATGAATCATCTTCCTCATCATTCCATGGCATTGGCCTTTTCATGGTACAAAACACAACCTAACAGAACCTTCAAATCATGACATAAAATGGAAATCACAAATCTGGATCAAGGACTTCCTAAAAGAAACATCTCAAATTTTTCAAATGAAGAATACGAGCTCGGATCCAATGAAGAAGAAAGAACGTATGTAACAAAATCATCATACGTGTAATTCTAGAAAAATCAAACAGCTAGTATGAATTTAACAAGCATGCCTAATTATCCTGTCGATATAATCTAATATTTGACGGAGGAAAAAAAATCTTACCAGTATTGAATTGAAGAAGAAGGTTCCGATTTCACCTTGTTCTTCAGTCTTCACCGATTCATCGACAGAGGGTTTCGGGTTTCAGATTTTCAGAGTATTCGATTCTCGATAGACGATGGCGAAGAAGAAGATTGGGGACGAGGAGTCCCATAAAACGACGACGTATGGATCATAGCCCAAAGCCCAAACTGGGTTCGATAAAATGAAAGGCCCAAGGTGGATCTTGGATCTCAAACTCGGCCTGTAGTAAAGTCAATTGTCTAAAATACCCCTGACAGTTTCAGAAACCTACGATCCCTGTCCGCGGGCTTGAACGATCCACAGGGTCGTTTTCTTCTCTCCTCCCATCTTCGTTGAACCTCTTCCTCACCAGCAACCCTAGCCGACTCTTGCGGCTCCTGCTCCGGCGCAGATTGAGGTGAGAATTTCCATGTTTGTTCGCATGAATTCTTACTGAAATTTTCGTTTCTCTGTGCTGTAATGAACTGTATATATTTTTTTTCACTTCGCTTTTATCTCTATTGTGTGAAATCATGTCTCCGTTGGAAAATTGGTGTTGCTTGCGATTATAGGCTTGAAATTATGTTCTGTACTATTCGTTTTGATTGTATGAACTAACGGATAGTTTTGTTGGTTAGTGCGTTTAGAGGAGGTTCCTGAGATGGTTTTGACATATCTGGGGATGTATCTTCTATGTTATGTACTGTTTCATGTGGTTCTCTGATAATGAACTAGCATGTTATGAATCATTGTCATGGTTTTCCATATCAATTGTGTACTCATGTAGTAATTGCCTCTTCTGGCTGGCTTGTATCTTTCCATATTGGTTAACTATAAATGAAAGAAATTGGAGTAGGTTTCTAGTTGCCCATAATGCTATGAATGGTGTAATTGGGTGTGATACTGTGAGTCTGTGACTCGTTGAAAGAAAAAGAAAACGGAACTCCTAGTGTGAAAGATTGATAGTGTTATTTACATTTATGCTATATATTTGGAAAAAAAATTGCACTCCTTCCCCGAAGTGAGTACACATTTACTATCGAATTGCTGGTGATGGGTTTCTTTTATGTGTTATAACCAAGCTTGTTTTGACTTTCATTGAAATTCATCTTATACTCTGGCAATTGCTTTCTGTAAATTTGCTCCTATGTCTGTTATATTTATGGTTTATCCAAATTGAAGCTAAGAAAGTATAATTTGGTAGAGAGTGGAAGTTCATTGTATAAATTGGAATGGATTTAATCTTTTTGGTGACACTAAACATTCCTCCAGGTAGTTTAGGTGATACTGTAAATCTTCACTATGGATATGATTACTACTGACAGTAAAGAGAACAACCTTGTGCTGCTGAAACAAGGAGCTGAAGCTGTGAGTACACAATCTATACCCTTGAGTAATTTGTAGAAAATTGATTTGGAACAAAGTGAAAACATATTACTTGATTTTGCAGTTTTTTATGCGGCTAGAATAATGAGAAATTTGACTCATACAATTTCTTGCCCTTAATGCCGGTAAATTTATGTGTTCTCTCAGAGAGTTTTTGAGTCAACCTTTGTAGACAAGAGATCTGTTGTCAAAGAGCGCTTCTCCAAGAAGTACAGGCATCCAAGTCTGGACTCAAAACTTACACTTAGGCGCTTAAATGCGGTCAGTTTCTCAATTCAGTACTATTGCAAGTCAATGCTTTTGTTGCCGATCCAATTCTCATTCCATAACTCGATCTTTGGTGTAGGAAGCTCGATGCATGACAAAAGCAAGGCGACTTGGAGTTTGCACTCCAGTATTGTATGCAGTAGATACTCTATTGCACACCCTAACATTTGAGTATGTGGAGGGCCCCGCAGTCAAAGATGTATTCCTTGACTTTGGGATCCACGGTGTTGTTGAAGAACGGATGGCTGATATGGCAACACAGATTGGTGTTGCTATTGCAAAACTACATGATGGTGGACTCATTCATGGTGATTTAACCACATCTAACATGTTGATACGTAGTGGAACAAATCAGCTTGTGAGTCACTCCATTACTGCTTATTTTCATATTGTTCTATTTCCTATTTTTTGGAAAGTTGTGGAATACTTGCACCAAATTAGTTTGTGTCAGCCTGCATTACAATTTACAATTGTGTCCTCTACTCTCAGGTCCTTATTGATTTTGGTCTCAGCTTTACATCAACTCTTCCAGAAGATAAAGCTGTTGATCTATATGTACTTGAACGAGCATTGATCTCAATGCATTCTTCATGTGGGAATGTGGTAAGTGAATTAAATATTTGATTGGTCCTTAGGATTCACTTTTGATTCTATTTTATTTCGGCAAATACTGAGAAAAATGAACTATATACTTATTTTTTTACGAAGAGCTGTGCTTAGGGTAGTTCCTTGAAACTCATGTTTCCCTGTAGTCCTCTTGAAATAATCATGTGTTTCTTTCCGATATTCTCATACAGAAAACGAGAATCACTCATTGGATAAATTGTGATTGTGTTTGTTCCATTTGTTAAATGGAAGGTATAATAATGCAAAGCCAATAGCATTTCCGAAGAGCTTTCTTCTTCGAAGGTCATATTATAGCAGTAATTACAAATACTACTAAACGGAACTTCTACATAGTTGATCTCGTATTCATGTTACATATTCTTGTTTAGATGGAGCAAATACTTACTGCATATCGAAAATCCTCAAAGCAGTGGTCAGCAACATGGAACAAACTAGCTGAGGGTATGTCTCGTCTTCTCTTGTTCTGTTTAAGGTTTTATTTCCAGTTAGTTTCTCATTTATGTCTTCTTTGTTTTACCCACATTCAGTGCGACAGAGGGGACGCAAGCGCACCATGGTTGGATGAACCTTCAAACCTGTGATTTTTTTGTGATTTTTTTTCTTAATTCTATGTAAGGTTTTAGAGACCAAGAACTTGTTTAAGATGCTATTGTAATATCTCATGTCTGCATGACCATATTGCTGTAATTCTATAATTATGCCCAAGGCATTAAATAGTTTGCTTTTTTTCCATATGGTACCATTAGAGTATTTTACTACTTTTATTTAAGGTAAATAATGTGTTTAATTGACAATTTTTTTATGGATGATAAGGAAAAAAATCAGTTTTGTTAAAACTCGATTCAATAAAAAAGACGGGAATTGGTTTTGGTATTAGTTAAAATTTGATTCAACATGGATGGAAACTTTAATATACTTGTAAAATATTCACTTAATCCACATGTCTATGTAAAATTAATCTCAACTACAAGAAGAAAATAGTGTTCTGTTTTCTCAATACGTTAATGACGATGGCGAAATGGTAATTAACAGTATTCAGATTTGAAGCGTAAACACGAAGATTGCGGTAAATTGGCAATCAAAAATCGAACATAAACAACAGAAATATCGAGAACCGATCCAATTTCCCGCCAAATCTCGTTAGCTATAAAAGCTCCAACCATTTCCAATCAGTCTCATAATCCCAAAACCTCACTACAGATCTCATGGAGCGCTCTCTTCACCACACCCACGTGAAGCTCCTTGCCTTCGACCTCAACTCTCTGACCCGATCGCCCTCAGATCCCAACGCCTTCTCTCGCGACGGCGCTTCCCTCTCACGCGTCGAAGTCGTCGGCGTCGTGACCTCCTGCGACTACATCCCCGACA